>CBVK0103003255.1:0-26859 GCA_900067695.1 Picea abies | reverse complement strand
TGTTTCTTTAGTATGCATTAGTATGCATTTGTAGTTAGGAAATCCAACGGTCACGATATGTTCCCAACATAGAGTGATCCAACGGTTCATACTCTCCTCGATATTAACATCCATTGATATGTGTCTTAACACCTGATTGGTCCATGATCTCTATTTAAACAGCATGGAGGGTCATTTGCCGATGATCGATTGTGAGAAACTCTCTTGTAAAATCTCTTTGTAATCTTTTTCTTTGCATTAATAAACTGCTCCAAGTGGTCGCGTTGGTTGGGACTGTGGATGTTTCCCCGTAGGGGTTTTACCACATGAAAACATTGGTGTGTTGATCTTTGATCTGGTTATGTGAGTGGTTACTGAAGGTGTTTGTCCTCTGTTGGAATACCTATGTTGTTGAACATCGCCCATTCCTTCAGCTAGATTATTACTAAAAGTGATCCGAGTTTCATTCCTACACATAAATAATTTTGTGGCACTAACTCTGGAAACTTATTTAAATCCTCTGGGTCATGGTATCAATACCTAAGGTTCCCTATTGCACCTAACATATCTCCCTCAATAGTTACCCCAGGGGGGATCACCATTGTAACCATCTCATACTTTGCCTCCTTCCACAATATGACTTTTTTTTTACGTGTTTCTTGGTGGCACATATGCTCTGGGAAAGTTGAATGGATCAAATTCCTTGAGGATTTGTTCCTGTAATGGCAATGTTGCATTCTTATTTCGTTGTTTCTTTATTGTTGATGTAGAATCTCCTATCTTTGGCAGTGCCATAGCTCTCTATACTACAACTATGTCTACTACAAACTTTGGATCTCTCTTTGTAAACTCTGGCTCTCCTTTGGATCTTTATTCTATGAAAATTTCAAGCAACTATAACCTTTACTTGTATCCCCCTATTTTTCTTTTATAGTCTACTGCCAACTATTATCTTCCTCTTCATGCCCAAACTTGCAGTCCCATCCGATTGTACTCACATTCAATTCCTTCCATATTCTACATTAAATTCGTATCACTCGGCGGATCATGTTCTATATCATGCCATCCTGTCAAAATATTCATCACCACTTTTCATTTATGACTACGCATTCCCACCTTCTTTCCATCATGTCTTCTCTTTAATTATTTTCTCATCATCTGCATAGATCTTTATCCCGGTTCTTCACTTATCCTTCCTTCCTATGACATTTTCTTATTCATATCTTTTTCGACTACTTTGACTCTTTGAAAAATGCATGCTTTAGAACTCTGAGCTTTCCTATTTCTTCAAATGTTTATTGTGACTTGCCTCCAACTCTTTTATTGCTTTTTTGTATTTTTTTTCTTTTCTATAATACACTATAGTACAAATACTATAATACAAATACTACATGCTCAGACTAGTGTGTGGAATCCTGATTGTCCCTATATAGTTTCAACCGACTACCGTTAATAAATACTTCTACGCTTTCCCTATTCAATCTCTCCAATTGAACAACACCTGCCTCTTTCCCTATTCAATCTCTCCAATTGAACAACACCTGCCTCTATCAAAAATATTGTTACATAAGGTCCCAACCAGTGCATTTGAAATCTTATAGGGTGCTACAAAAACTTACTATCATAGAGAAAAACTAAGTCTCCTCTTTGAAACTTATTATGTTTAATATGTCTGTCATGCCATGCTTTTTCATGCGCTTTCTAAATTTGTTGATGAAATCTTGCGAGAAAGAGGTCTTCTTCCAATTCCACTAACTCTGATAATATTTTATCTACTATACCAAAATTTGTGAGCTCTATCATTGCGAAAATGCGTAGACTTGACACAATAAATTCCATGGGCATAACTACTTCTTGGCCATACACTAATCTGAATGGTGTCTGTCCTATCAAATTCTTACATGTAGTCTGATATTCCCATAACACTTCAGGAATCCTCAAGTCCCAGTGATATCGATTCACATTACATACCTTCATCAATGCATGCTCTTGGATCTTGTTGAATGCTTCCGCTGTTCCATTTTCCTGGGGATGATAAGGTGTTCTCTTCTGGTGATGAATCTGAAATTCCTTTGTCAAAGAAACAATCGTCCTATTCAAAAAATGAGTCCCCTCATCACTCATAAGGATTCTCGAACATCCAAACCTTGTAACAATATTCTCAAACAAAAATCATGCAATAGTCTATGCACTGCAATCTATGATTAGTTTTTCTTCGACCCATCTGGTCAAGTAATATGTCATAGTAATTATATATCTTGCACTTGACCTTTTGACTACTGGATTGATTGGTCCAATAAAATAAATTGCCCATTTAACAAAATCTTGTAATGTAACTTGTGGTACTAATGGCATCTCATATCTTCTAGAAGGCTTCCCAACTTGCTAACAAACATCTTAGTTCTAGCGGAACTCCTTAGCATCCTTATGAAGGGTGTGCCACCAAATTTATGTGCACAAAATATTTTGAGTTGTTGCTTTCCCTGCATAGTAGCCTCCCGCTACTCCTTCACTCACCTTTGATAATGTCATAGGTATTTCATGATCTAATACACATCGTTTGAGAACACTATCTCTGCCTAACTTTTATAAATTCCCTGCTATAAGATGATAATCTGTTGCCTTTACTACTAACTTCTTCTGATCCGCAACTGTAAATTTAGGTTGGGATACTCTTGTGCACAATAACTAGACTATATATTCAAAATGATCATCGACCATTTGTACTACAAACAAGTGCGTGTGTGTTTGACTTTCATCCAAGTTTCCTGCAACTTCCCTTGATAATATGAGCGACAAATGATCAGGTCCTGAATTTAACTTTCTTGGATTCACAATCACTTCAAAGTCTTACTCTTGAAATAATAACAACCATGTGCATATCTCCCCCCCCAACATTGGATTATTGACTAAGTATCTTAATGCAGAATGATTTGTGTACATCATAAAATGAGATCCCAATAAATAATTTCTAAACTTTTGTAGTGCATACACCATTGCCAATCCTTCACACTATGTAGTAGTATAATTTTGTTTAGTAGTTGATAACTTCCTTCTTGTGAATGCAATGAGATGATCCAAATATCCTTCTTTTGACTGATCTAGAACTGTGCCTAATACTATAGATGATGCATCTACATGAACATGGAATTCCTTCTTCCAATTTGGAAATACTATAATTGATGCGATGACCAGTTTCTTCCTCAAGGTATCCAAACTCTGCTGACATTCCTCTTTCCATTAGAACGTAACCTCCTTCTTCAACAACTTCTCCAATGGGGCTGTGATTTGTGTGTATCCCCTAATGAAATTTTTGTACTACCCTGTATGACCCAATGTTGCTCGCAATTGTCACGCTGAAGTAGGTGGTGGGAAATACATAATAACAACAATCTTCATGGGACCAACCAACAATCCTTTTTTACATACTACATGACCTAACAATATACTAAATTGTGTGCAAAAAATAAACTTCTTCAAGTTCAAAGAAATATGGAATTGTCTACATCTGTCCAACATAAAGAGCATGGTTTCAATGTGGTCCTTCAAAAAACTAAACACTGTCTAATCATCCAAGTATACTTCTAGGAACTTATGAACAAAATATTTAAAAGCTGCTAAAACAACTCTCGAGAATGTTGTTGTCACATTTTTCTATACAAAAGGAACAACTATGTACTGATAACATCCCCATTCTGTCGCAAATGTTGTCTTATACCTATCTTCTTGCACAATATTAATCTGATGATACCTAGAGAATCCATAAGTGAATGAGTAAGATTCATGTCCTCCTATATTCTCCAAAACTTCATTTGTAAACAGGGTAGGAAACAAGTCATGTAAGAAAACATCATCCAATTTTCTCAGATCCACGTAGATTATGATTCCCCCTATTTTCTTGTCCTGGACCACCCTTGGACTAATCCATTATGATTATGTGATAGGTTCAATTATCCCTGCTTCCAACATCCTATCAATTTCTTCTTTCACCTTATTCCTATACACTAGGTTCAATATTTAGGGTCTATGCTTCACTAGCTTGGTATTTGGCTTCAACGGGATCTTCATCTCTCCTAGTTCTCCAACAATTCCTTTTGTTTATGAAAATGTAGTTGGAAACAAGTCCCGGTATTTGTGCAATAAATCAACAATATTATGAATGGTTTCTTCATTCCATTAATTTCCATTTTTTGCAAACTTGGGGTTCTCCTCTTTACCAATATTCACCTTGCGTGTCCTCAATGACTTTTCATAAACAACAAATTCAAGCCCGGTACCCTCTACTGCGTGCACTCCTTCGATTTTTGGTATTTACAAATTTCTCCAGTCTTCGTCTTACTAGTCTTCTATAGCCACAATATATTAGTCCAAAACTTATTCAATAGTCCCAGGACATATGTGCGCCCTACATAAGGGTACTAGTTCTATCAAGTATTCTGATGTAAAGATATTATCCTTAATAACCTGCAGAGTTGTAATTATCAAAGGATCATCATCTTCAAAATTGAAAGTTACCTTGAAATTGCGAGTCAATTATTCCCAATCTATCGTTCCTCTACGTACTTCCAGTTCTAAATACAAATTTTTTGTGATCGTATCCAGAGTATGTAAAACAAAATGCGTCCATGCATGCTTAGGTATCGATTTCCATGTCACAGTGCACTGGGTAACATGTTTTGTAGGAAAAATCAATCCAATATACTTCTACGTAGTATAATATGTTCCAAACTTGACCTGTAACAACCTTCTGCACTACTGCCAATTATCTATTCTATCCTTATGCGCAACCCACCATCTTGTAGGGGTCACTTTTAGTGCAAAATCCAAAGATAGCAATATTTGTTGATCTGGTATCTGCAATTCAAATTCTTTCACAAAAGGATCTATATCTGTTATTCCATCATACTTTGAGGGATCAAAAACCTCAGTTCCAATCCAGTGCAATGAGCGTGTAATCCGAGCACATATTCTTGTAGATACTTCATGCAATCTTTGTTACCAATGTTACATGTATTCTTCTAAATCCAATGCACAAGAGCTAATACTTCACTAACTAAGTGCACCATCAGTTGTAGGATTAACATAGTCATCCATTTGCACGGTCATATTATATAGGCTATCTACTTATTTTCCCTTTACTGGTTCCACATATCTTCTTCATTCTATGGGGTCCAATGGCGTAGTAACTTTCAAGTCCCCTACTTCAAATATCACTTTCCTCTTCTTCAAATCAATGATAGTATGGTTATAAAAGCCTAATCAATTCCAAGTAATGTTGGATAAGTTTTACTATCATCCACTATCTCGATTACTTCAAAATATATTGTGTTGCATACTTCATCAATGCTAACATTCACCCCTGTCAGTCTTCCAATCGGAACAATCTTGTGTTGATTTGCTAAACTCAACTGAATAGGTGACCATATCAAATTTGACTTACCCATCGTTTCCCATGTCTGCTTCAAAATGACATTTACATTAGATCCCAAATCCAAAATTGTATTATCCATATCATAGCCTCCTATCTGTGCATTAAGCTTGAATTCCTTATTCATTCTCTTCTTGCGATGTACATGGTTAACTGCTCATTGTGCGACAATTGTTTCTTTCTGTTGTGTGTAATGGTAAATCATCCCATGTATCATGCTTAATGTAGTTTCATCCTTCATCAATTCTAAACAACTCTTTAAGAAAAATTTCAAAGTACTTACCTTCTCAAATTCCCTTTATGAGTGGTCATAGACTAGTGGCATGTCATACACAGGCGGTCTATCATACAAAGGTGGCGTGGTCAAATTCGCTGCTATCCATTCTATTTCTAACAGTTCTTTCCTTGCTTTATTATATGTATATTTTTCTTTCCTAGGGTCAAATAATGGAGGAGGTTTTGTTTCTTTCCTGACCCACTGGTGAATTCCTTATTCTATTGCATCGACTCTTGTTCTTGTCCCTCCGTGCATAAGTGCTACTATCCTTGGTTGATCGTTGCGCTCTTTTTCTGCTATCATCTTCATATTTTGGCTCCTTTTCTCTTTCCACTTCACGATCAACTTCAGATAGTATTCCATTGCATCAACCAATTGTATGTATTAAGTACATGTCATGTAAGAATTCATACAATATTGCTCTCAATTCCCAGGTTGATTATAGTTATAACAGATAATCAATCCTCTTCCTCTATTGAATCCTCCTCTTCCTCCTTTATTCTAACCTCTCGGAGTATTATAATGTGATACCCCTCTGTATGATTCTTCCCCTTGAACTATGTAAGCATCTGTAGTGTGTTCCCTCATTAGATCAAGTGCACGACATTCCTTTTCATCATATACCATAGACTTACAAAAGTGACAATATAGGTTTCTGGAAATACTTTGGTACTTTTGCATCAAAGGGAAAGCAGTAGGGTGATATATCTCACACCATACCCCTCCTGCTGTGGCCAATGGATCCAGAGCTCTTGTATCTGAATACTGTCAAAAATCTAGGCACTCATTCTTATGATGAACTTTTGTTCCGAATGTAACACATCATACTTCTTTGTATTTTTCCTTCCATTTAGCAAACTACTGCAATTGAATAGTTAGTGTGGCTAGCTATGACTAAACCCGAGCCATCCATACAACATTCTCTCATACATGGGATGCTTTCAATTTCATGGAAATATCTAGTGCTTTTGACTGTGTCATAACCTTATACTATGTCAAAGGGCATTGTATATGCGGTAACAATCCTGCAATGAACCATTCCCTATGTTTCTAATATAGAATATGAAATTTCAACCGATCCATCAATATCTTGAATCTCTGATGAAAATCCCATATTGATTCATTCGTCAACTACTTGATATCTTTTAGTTCTGTAACACATTGTGACTCAGACTTCATCTTTGGAACTCTTTTAACAAGGCTTGCTTGATGTCTGCCAATGTCCTATCTTGTCCTATAGGTCCAGTGGACTGATACTTCATAAACCAAATTAACGCACATTCTATGAATTTTGTCACCAATTGTGCGATCTTCACATCATCATCCTAGATTTTCTTCACTATCCATATTTCTTCACAAAAAATATGTGTTGTTCTGTATCTTCTGAACCTACTCTGTGAAACACAAACATTCTCAAAGTGGGATCTACTCTCGCCATCATTTTCTGTGTAGTATTATTCCTCAGTGACACCACCTAAAGCTGGGTTGTTGTACTACTTCCACTACTCTGACTACCTTTAATGCTATACTTACTTCCTTCACTAACTACAATTGACAAACTTTCAGCTCTTACCTCAGACCTTGGAGACACACATGGGGTCATGGGTTCGACATAGAGTTTGACCTAAGTGGGATGTAACGAAAATTATTCTACTGGAGTAAGATGACTTTTTGTGAGTGATATTTCTTCGATCTGGAGCACTACACATGTATCTCTTTCTTCAACCTCATTGTGTTTCTCTTCTCTATCATCCAAAGTTCCCTTCCTACTGTACCAAAATATTTTTCCATTGCACAATACTCCAATATATTCTTTTGTCGCACATTCTTCCTCTCTCGACATCCTCAGTCCATCTGTTCCTAATTTTCTCTTTCCTGCATCCTTCTCATACACTCAGACCATCCTATGGTAAGCCTCCAATACCCCTATGTGCATGAAGGAGCTTAGCTATTAGGGAAATCATATTCCATATTGATAACCCCCTTATCACACAACATATTAATTCAAGTAGACAATGACTTCAAGTATCTTCTACATGTATCCTTAAATAATTCTCTCTTAGCAACACTATATGACTGAGTACAATCTATAGCAAACTCGGTAATATAACCTGCCAATACACTATGCAACCAAAAATCAACTACACGCAAGATATGATTACTTACAGTATTCACTTCCTAGATCAAATTAGGGGTCCAATTCCTCAGAACCACAATGAGGAATGTTCTATTATTTTAAGTTAATCTCTTTATCCACTCAACTAAAAAATTCAAGAAATAAAAAAAGAAAATCTCATGTAAATATGTAAACACATACCTATGTAACCATTTCTCCAATCTAATCTGCATGTTGTTATTTTGAGTTATTTAAAACTCATGTTCTTCCATCTCTAACCATTGTCCAATCTCTTCTTTAGTTGGCCTCCACATTCCCCTCAGTCATAGACCCCGCTCCCAACAATTGAACCATTTTTTGGCATGCATTGGGAAGACCCATGGTTCAACATGTATTCACCAAAAAAACCCTCAGATACTATCCCTTTTGGAATCACCCGCAAGAAGGTGAAGTCTCACCTGAGGTATTTATGGGGATTGTAGGAACCACGTTTCTGAAATCATGGAGTAATGTGAGGAATTCATTCTAACCAATGTACTTTATATTCATTCATTATCATGTGCGTAGAATCATCAAATAACATATTCATAATAACAGAAAGTAAATCAGATGTGCACAATACATAGAACAATAAACAAACACATCACAACTTAACCAATAGACACCATGTTTTAATGTGGTTCACCCAAGATGGGATACTTCAACAATGACTAGCTATTTATATTATTATTTAGAATCATCCCTTACAAAAAGGTGTGCACTGCACTCATACATGGTATCTCAGTTATACCCCAAAATTCTCTTGTCGTTCACGCATACAATGCACTCTTATCTCTTAAGTAATCATCTATCATACACCTCTCTCTACTACCCAAAAAGCTTACATATTTATACATTTACATTAGGGATTAGCATGTATGAAATGGACCAAAATTCCTTAACGACTTCTAACTAACTTCCTTCTTTCTCACGCATTGACCCTTGAAAATGCGCTAACTACCTTTCTTTCCTTTGCGCGCACTGTGCACAATCCAAAAAACTTGTCCCAACAATGGGTCAAGTAGTGACGAAGAATTGAATCAACCCCACGGTGATAAAAAGTGTCACCGATAATGAGGTAATTCTTTGCTTGATGGAAAATTCGATGCCGATCATTCCATGAATGATGCGGAGAAAACTTCAGATTCTAGAGATATATTAGAATATCTCCATACCAAGGATCACTAGAAGTGATAAGGAAGACATGCTTGTCCAGAAATGAGTCCGTAATTACGGTTTCCTCATCCTCCCGGTGATACTTTAGCTTCAACTCGGCGAAAACCAAAGACTTCTTGGACTTGGAAGAAACAAAGTCCAAGTCAAATTATTGTAGAATGAAAATCCACTTATTGTATTTTCCCCCAGTTATACACCATGTGAGGATGTACTGAAATAGATTTACATCCACAACTACAGTGGTTTTTTGTAGTAATATGTAATTTCACAATATCTCGACAATGTGAACAACTTCCAAGACTAGCTTCTCAAAATGTGAATAATTTATTTTAGGCCCAATCAGACCATGACTGAGATAATAGATGGCATGCTCTTGCATGCTATCATATTCCTGAATAATACCATGTTGATTTTGCATTCTGTTGCCACGATATACAAAAAGAAATCCTTGCCATAGTCTGGAGGATTGAGCAGAGGGGATGACATAAGCACATTCTTAAGCGCATCGAAAGATCGTTGCACAGACTCATCCCAAATGAAGGAAACCCATTTTTTCAACAAGCGCATAAAGCCCTTGGTGATGTTGGTATATTTTTCGATGAAGCGTTGAAGGAAATTGGAATTTCCTTGAAGACATTGTAGCTAAGGAGTGTTACACGGGGGAGGAAATTAAACTATTTCCTTCACCTTTAATGTATCAACCATGATCCCTTTTATGGATACGATAAAACCTAATAGACAACTCAAAATGAGAAAAAATATGCACTTGTTTGGATTTAACTAAATACGATAGTAATGACATCTCTCAAAGATAATTCTATGACGTGATGGATGATCTACCCTCTTGTGAGAGTGAGCAATGAGGTCATCCATATATGCTTCAAATATATTATTTAAATCATGGAAAATGAATGACATGGCTTGCTATAATGTAGCTCCAACATTTTTTAGGCCAAAAGGCATCTTACTATACACAAAATTCCCCCAAGGACATATGAACATTGTCTTTTGTTGATCCTTGGGCCAGATTTGAATTTGATTATATCCAAAAAATCCATCTATAAAGGAAAATATTTCTCTTACCGCATACTCATCAATGATATAGTCAATCAAAGGTGTGGGAAAGTTGTCCTTTGGACAAGCTTTGTTCAGATCATGGAAATCCATACAAATGTGTATGGTTCCTTTCTTTTTATCTACCAAAATAGGGTTTCACACCCATTCAATAATAGGAACTCAGTAAATAAAACTCGCCTTAAGCATTTTTTCTACTTCATCCTTTATAATTGTCGCCTTCCTGGGATTTTTTGGTCTTAACTTTTTCAGAACAAGCTTATCATTCTCATCAGTACGAATATCATTTTCAACAATGCGAGGGTCAATTCTTGGCATTTCCTTGTAGGAACAAGAAAACAAATCGCAAAATTCTTTCAATAAAGAGGTATACATACAAGTATCTTTGGGAGAACAGTCCACACTGATAAAAATAGTTTCTATGATGCCCGGGGTTTTGGAGATGTTGTTCGGAATAGTTTCTGATATGTTAGCCATGTTCCCTTCAGCATAAATATTGTGCTCTGCTAAAGGGTTCACAAATTGATTGACACCTCCACTAATATATAATCAAAATTCCTCAACTTCAACTCGATTGAGTTCTATAAGGAAATAGGATCAATGATGAGGATCCTCCCATGGTCATTCTGGACCTGTCATTGCCTCTATAACAAATTTTTCAGAAGGAAAAAAAATGTTAAGGAAATCGAGTGAAGTTGAAGAATTCTAGGTCCAAATGGGATCATGAAATTGATCCTCTTCTTTAGTCCATGAAGGAGTAGGATAAAAGTCTACAATAGTTTTCTAGATTTCTTGATAAGTGATCTCTATTGTAGATAGTGGCATAGAAATCCTGGCATGCACAATACCTTCCACCGATTCTCTCAGTGAGGGTAAATTCCATGGATTTTCAAAATAATAATTTCTAAATTAATCCACCCATGTAATGGGTACCAAGGGGCTTGAATTTGGGTAGTTGATTGGGTAGCATGAATGTACAAAACTAGTGTTGCAAAATTAAAGGTTCCCACAGGCGAAGGGTACATCCCAACATCAATTCTCTCAATTTCCATCTAATATTTTTCGATCAATGAGATCTTAGGTCCCAAATTTTCCACAAGTTTAGAGCCATTGAAAGACATATGGTCTATAATTACTATCTTCCCTTCTTGAGGGAAGAAAAAAAATAAAAAAGCTGATGAGAAAACAACCATCATCGCATAACTCCAAATCCTTCCTAACAAAAGGTTATAGTCAAGTAGAGCATCGACTACTCCAACTTCAACAAAAATGGTATGCCCCCCTAATTAGACAAGAAAAGAGGAAATGATACCATGCGTTATAAACGATCGTCCATCGAATGTAGTTAAAAGAGTAAGCTTGTGCGAGGCAATTTCTTTCCAACAAGAGAAAAACATAATGCATGTCAAAGCACCTTCGCTAATGATAGTTCTTCCAATGATCTATTTCACATACACAACATTAATTTGGAAGGATACATGATAGGGAATATGAGCTTCACCTCTACAACGTCAAACTTTATAACGAGTTGACTCGAAGAGTCAGTATCTCCTATCATGGACAACAATGCAACTAGTTTCACAAGGTAACTTTGTAGCACCTTGAGGGTTGACATTATAGATGGTATTTGAGCCAAGTCATCAACAATGGAATAGTTGGGCGCGGCTTGATAATTTTGGTTGTGCGATGCATTCTTATACACACCATTCGATATGAGTGGTATTATTTCCTTGTAAGGATTCTCTATATGTAAATAATTATGAGGATCAAAAGTTTATTTCCCCTTATTCATCGACTCAAGATTACCATAATCACGAGTTCTAGTTGAAAAATCCATTTCCTCCTTCTTATAGTTCACCATATTGATGAATGACATTGATCCATCCGAAAAGGGTGCATTTTTGGCACCCACTTCCATATTTCCACCAGAAGATCCTGCCTACAATTTATGTCCATGTGGGAACAAGTTCTTCAGCACAACAGGCTATTGTTGTGCTAACAGGTGTTGAGCCTCTTCCATATTTGGGAACTGCTGGGTAAGGTGATCTTAGCTACAAATATTGCAAGGGAATTTCACCTTCTTCTTCTCTTTCTTGGCCCCTCCAAAATTTGCATTAGATTTTACATTTTCATTATTACCTCCACCTCCTTTATTATCCTTTCCATTTTACTCTTCCCTTGAGGTTGTTGGGTACCCTTCATGGCTGTCGACTCTACAGCTTCAACATTTGATGAATGGATGATGGAGATGGTCAAATTCATGGCCTGAATAGATACAAATGGATGAATGGTCATATTTTTCATTTAGTTCTTAACCAGATATGTGGTAGTTCTTTTGACAGACCTAGCAATGTTGTCAACATGTGGTCTAGATTTCTCTTTTGAAGGATCAAAACTAGGTCGTGGTGCATCCAATATAATATCGTAAAGGATCCCATATTGTGAGTAGATTAAATATTATTGTTGGGCCTTAAATATATCCTCCTCTTCAGAGAATAATCCTATTGTAGATACATCTTTATAGATGAAAGGCAATAAGGACTTGAGGAACCATTCCAACAAGAACTTGGGAGGGAATTTCGATTTGATCAACCTCTTCTTCCTCCACCACTCTTGGATGTGATATGATATGTGAGTGGCCTTGTCCTATTTAAGTGTAGATAGGAGTTCGGTGCTATAATTGTACCAGACAGGAAGGTGAAAGTAGTTGAGGAAAAAAAAGGCTTTATCATGAAACGTGCGAAATGTTGAATCGTCAAGTTCAAAGTATCATTTCATTGTGACTCATGTAAGAGTATGATAGAAGAGACTAAACTAGATGGAATCATCATTTAATAATTCATTGAACACCATAGATGAAAATTCGTCATGTGGTCACCCACATCCTCAATAGAATTACCTTCTAATTTTGGAATTTATGAAGGCAATTTGGTGGGGGGCGGAGGCCAATTCAGATCATGGAAAACTAGATCATTCATCAGCTTTGGCAGGTCTGGAAAGTTTAACATTTCCAACAAAGGTAACCTTGATGGGGGCCGAGAATTCCAACTAGCTGAGTTGGAGCTCCCAGGTTGAGTTCCTTTCATAAAAGGATAACCTGGATTATTACTGGCACTAGGTTGCTAGGAAGAGCTTGTAGATGGGCTAGGTTTCTAAGTAAATCCTTGATGACCCTCATTATTCAGAGGAAAACCTCCACCCATTTGGTTTTTGTAGGACAAATAAAATTTCCACCCTGTTGACATCCCTACAAAGGGAGACTCCCTTGCATTGGATAGTTATGACCGAGAAAGGGGTTTCTCCCTGACAACATGGGGTGTTCACTTAGTGAAACTATGGCATAGAACCTATGTTCAAGGGATATTAAAGAATACCCCTAATTTCACTAGATATTGATAAATACTTCCCAAAATTATTTTGCTAAACCCCCCTCCCAATACATATTTCCAATAAAAGAAACCCCTATTTTTACTAGATACCCCTTTCTATATCCCACAATACCCATAAACCCCTTGAGACCCCAGATCTCCACCCCCCCCCGCCCAATACCTACAATCTATTGAATTAATTTTTCACAATTAAAAAATCCCCCTTATGAATGAACATGAAAAGGTATTGGTCAACAAGGTGAAGCCCCCGTGCCTGAACACATCTCTTGTGAAGATTAATAAACTTGCACATATTCCATTGGGCTTGGAAGGGGTTTCCCCCTGCTGATAGTATAGATGAGGAAAAGGGATTTCTTCTGAACCCACCAAATAGTGTGAATGGATTAGAAGAATAAGACATGCCAGTGGAATGGAATTTGCTTCCTATTGGACCACCCTAACCCGGGAAAGGAATTAGGATTAGAAGATGGGAAAAATCCATTCATGAGTGAGGGGAATGATGGAGGGATGTGTCCTATACCCTAAGTAAAATGTTGGACGGGAGTTGAAGAACTACCAACACCAACATTAGTACTTTGGGGATGCATCTGAGAACTAGCCAACACATTTTTCATGCCAATTGATGACATCAAAAATGAAAAATAATTAGATATAAATGGTGAGGAAGAGGCCACATTCAAAGGCTGAGTGGACCCAACTATCAATGATGAAGAGTTGTTGATCGAAGAGACTATCGTGGAATGAACCACACTAGTAATTTGGTTAGACATAAAAGCTGGTAGGATTCCTCCTGTCACTATTTCCGACATGGGGGTTGCTGGGCCCCCCGAACCGGACACTTCTAAAGTGTCTTCCATGGTGTCCCACCAAATAGGGTGACTATTAGTGAAGTCCGATATAAAATATAGAATTTGCAAGACTATTGGATCATGGGATCTAGTCAATGGAAGGTTAAAAGGATGAGTGAAGGCTTCAACTTCAAGATTTAATATTCATGTGACCTCTGGCACATAAGCATTTGTCCCTATGGGCTCAATATCTATGATGCCAATGGGACCAGCCAATATGAAGGCGTTAGTTTGATCAAGTCGACGCCTCAAAGGAGGTGGTAGAAAATTTAATTTGGTAGGCAGAGGACTATGAATTATCCTAGATCAATGAGGTGGTTGATCAACCACTTTAAATCAAATATTTAAAGTGACTACCAACACACTTACCTAAGTCGTATAACACTACAAAAATACTAAAGGAAACAATAATCACAAACAACTTCACTAATACTTTGATTCAGGTGGATTAGGTCCTAAGACTGCAATAGTAATGAAATTAGGAATGGACCTTCTAGGTGAAAGCATGATTTGATTAAGTCACGTGAACCAATGAATTAAGGAGTGAGAATTATTTACTCGACCTCCACTAACTATCCCTTCCTGGTGAAAGTACCCACGCTTCGCAAGGCACCTTCCATAGGTACTGAGAAGTGTGGTGCAATGTCTTCCCCATGTACAATGAGAAACCCCTATAATCACCTATAAGAAACCTAGGAATGGCTACTAAGGATACCAAATCACAGTTAGTGTCTAGGGGGTACAATCGACAATCGAGATCGAACGTATGGGAAGGTTAACAAATCCTGAATATTCAAAATCATCGCCTCTCAGGGAGGTATGGGTACTAGTGTAGCCCCCAAAATATGATCTCCCCACTACGTTTATTCAATTTTTGAAGGGGTTATATCATTGGGTCTCTCTCATGAACCATGTGTTGAACTCCTATATTAGAGGAGGCTCCCGAATATACCTATACGATAGTTGGATTTTAGCGCTCCCAATCTCAGACTCCTAAGTTGCTTTATGGCCTTCAAGAGTTAATCACGATAATTTACACTCCTTTTGCTATAAAAGGTCATTCAAAGGATCATAAGGTAATTGCATTGGTTTATTATTGTTTTCCCATATTTTTTTATGAATTAGAAGGATTAAATACTTGTTTTGTTACTAATGATGGTTGATCAAGTTCAGCTCCTAGAACCCACATGGAGGTCTGGTAAGCCACATCATCGTTCATCATACTTCCAAAGTTCTAGAAGGGAATCTAAGACAATGGTTTGTAAGTAGGACCCTTGAAATGTTCTTGTGTTGTTCAAATTGTACCCAGAACACATGGGTGGACCCCCAACTCATGAATAATGTTTTAGCCAAAATAAGTAACAATTTCCAGGAAGTTAACTTTGGGCACAAATTCTGTGGTATTGAAGCAGAATCTTGAAAATCCATGACATGGGTTTTTTGCAGATAGGTATAGATTGAGAAACAGTAGAGATGATTTCCAAGAACTACGATTGGGAGATATGACTAATTTTCTAATATTTGTTTTACCTAGAGTTTTTGTTATGGCCGAATTTCCAAAATTGTGAAAGACAATTTCGAGTTTGGGGAATTTGGTTCACTAATTTTATGTATAAATAAATATCCATAAAGAAAGGGGAGGAGAGTATATTAGGAATTTATATTATTAGAGATCAGACTTTGAGACTGTTATTTCTTATATCAATTTGTACCGTCGATATTTCTTAATAGAAATGTTGGTGTTTTGAAGCTCAATTCATGATTCCATTTGATCTAGTTCTGTAGTCGTTTTAGCAACAAGATGACAATTGGCGGGGGGAGTCAGGACCAATCTAGATATCATTCCCCTGTACAATTAGCATAGATTTGTGAGTGTTTTATCTATTTCATTTAGCTCTGTTTTAATTTGTTCCATGTAATTAATTTTGTGGATGTTTATAATATGATAACGTTCATTGTGTCAAGCTTGTCAATAGATTTCATATGTTCATTGTATCAATATTGGTAATAGATTTAATTTGAGTTGGAATCATGCATATCAACACAATAACCATTTCAAGTTCACCATTTGAATATACCATAAGAATATTTTTGTTCTCATACAATTTCATTTTGCAGACAACATCTATGTTTTTAAGTTTGATTGAGTAATAACCTAAGTATATATTGAATAATTACAGTGCAGTTTTTCTCATAATTGCATTATATTTCCATGCATAATTTGGAGTAACTTTTTTAATTCTAAAACATAGGTTTGTATCATTTAGGATTCTAGATTTAGTAATTCATTGATAAAGAATGAGGCAATGGGCAGGGCATGGGATATGGAATGAAAAGAAAGACATTCATTACAAGCGATGAGCTAACTATCATGGGATAAAGGATGGACAAACCACAGATATGAGCTCGAAGGGCATATCAGAAGGATAACCACTAACCAAGAAGGATAATTTCCTGGGGAAGATCCTTCTAAAGGAACAAGTAAAGAAATGAAAGTAAAGTACAAAATTTGTGCAAGTTCATTCACTATAGCAAGAAAGAAAGTAGTAGATGCACAAATTATGTGATGTGCTATAGTAAGTCTTACTTGCACAAAGCTCTTTGAGGGGAATAAATAGAAATATAGGGGCTTGGGTGAATATTCCTTAAACATTAAGGGGAATAAATATAGGGTGAGGTACGGGGTACATTAAGTGACTCGCCCCAAATAGGGTGAGGTAATATAAGAGACACTCGCCCATTGTGGGTGAGGGTTTTAACTCTCGACTAACAAAGGAGGTCGAGGTATGAGGTACATTAAGTTACTCACTCCAAATAGGGAGAGGAACTAGTCGCTCAGTCATTATGGTCGAGGTACGTTAAGTGACTCACATGACTGTAGAGGGAAAGGAACGAATCAACAGAGTTTGAGTTTTCCAATACAATTTTGATTTTCAAATGTGTGTATGGATCGATCCTTATTTCTGCCATTCCTTTTCTTCATTCCTTTAGTTTAGTAATTGAATTGATTTGGTTATAGGTAGCACATATATCACTAGAGTTTAAACAATAAAATTGAGTTTATTTCTTTGTAATGAACAATGGGTAAATCTCAACACAATATTTTAAGCCTGAGCCTATAAAACCCTTTATTGTTGACTCAGTGAATTTCGTTTACAATTGGCAAAGTGTGAATAGATTAATTTCCCATAAATCCTTTATAAGATCAATTTGTTTTTGCAATTACAAGAATACTGCCACTTGAACGTGGGAATGGGATTTTATCTTAGAATTGCTTACATGAATGCTCAGGAATTGCTTAAGTGAAATATTGTGGCCTGTGTCTGCATAGCGCTTTCTTGTTTTGTATCCCAATGAATGAGTTTCTTGTTATTTGCTAGGAGTTTAGTTTCATTTCATTAAGTTATTTTCCATAGATTAGATATTCATTTATGTTCTAGTCTCTGCACATGTAGTGTTGGCATATCTAACATTATGCCCCCAGATTGATGATTTAATGATAAGCAACTAAGCTAATTAATTTGCTTGACATTTTTTGTGGTGTTGCTGGGGAGATGATATAAGGGATTAGAGCATAAGTAGGTTTTTTTCATAAGTTTCCTATTTTGTGTGTAATCTAGCTACAATTGCAACTTGGGGGAGGAGAAGTAGTAAGACACAAAGATTCCCTTTATAAATTCTGAAGGGGTTCTAGCTTGATGCATTCACTTTGGTGAGTTTCTTCGAAGTCGCATTGTTTCCTTTTATGCAAGTGTGTTTTCTTTCGATTTGATTCATGGAAATAAAGAATCCAACTCATGTCAACAGATAACTTGGTGACAAAAGGGTCTTAGTAACGTAAGGGCATCCAAGTACATGATGATTTTTTTCTTTGAAATTGTTTTCTTTTATCAAATTTCATTTATTTCTTTAAAATATAAAGGTTTATCTTTTGGATCTATAAGATCCCCTCGTACACTAATATCTATGCAAGACAGGATCCACCAACCAAAAAAATAAGGATGCTAAAGAGTCTGTTGAGAAAAAGTGGAAATGACACTCCAAGGAATCTCTCAAATCCTGACAAGAATAGGAAATATATTTGCATCTCAAGAGGAACAAATCTTGGCCAACATAAAAATCATATCTTCATCTCAGGGAGAAAGAGAAGAGAAAGGGATCCATGAGAAACATCAAGAAGAAGACCTAGAATATTTCTCTGATCATCCTTGCCGATTTATAGAGAATACTAAAGAGTCATGGGAAACAATCAATGGAGAGAAGACACTAGAGATTGATATTGAGGAATTTCCTCCATGCCTATCATTAGATCCTTCATGCATTCAAGAGAGAAATCAATGAGTCTTATAATATGTGCATGGACTTAAAAAAGGGGACATGGAAATAGTTGATAATGAACAAGAGAACCAAAGAGACAAATATCCCATTGAAACTTGGTTCCAAATAGTCATGAGGCCACAAAACCACTCCATCCTTAAAAATCCCTCGGCACTATATCAATCAATGCAATTGGTTCCTCATATTTGGGTATCTATCCAAGTATATTTTTCAAACATGAATATAAGTATTTTTTTATTCCTATTGCTCACATGGCTTCATTGGAAATTCTCCTACACTTGAAGGAAGGGATTCTTTTCTAAGTAGAGTATGCTACTGTAAAAGAATAAATGAAATAATAAAGATGAAACAAGTTCAATTGTGAAAACCAATTTAATGGTGCAACTGGACATGAGTTTGTCTTGTAAACCAGGATTCCTGGCGGGAAAGAGTCATAATAGGTTCTGTAAGTTCATGTTGGTTCAATCTTGTATTATGGTTCTTCAAAATCATTTGTGTTTTTCTCATGTCGAATGATGTGGGATTCCTTAAGGACCACCTTCTGACAAGTCTCATCTCATCAAATCCAACACATCATCTAGGATTAACATTAGAGATGTTTGTAATTACCGTGGGGCTTGCATGCCTTAATGGCATGTTATCTCACTACTAGAAGGGGAATACATAAATGTCCCTTGACTGATAAATTCTATAGGTGTTTAACTCCAACACATTCATTCACACCAACTAGAATGTGCTTTTGTACCTTGATTCCCATTGACATTAATGGTGGGTCATCTCATATTGTTTAACGATTTACATTATTGATCAATAATCCAATGATTTCTTTCTATGCTCGACTCCAAGTAAATTTATTCACATAGATTGAATTATAAAACTAGGGGATAAGGATGAAGACTATATGGTTTTATGGTCCTAACAAAAAGCTTGCAACAATTCATTTTCTTGTTCTAAAGTTTCTTCAGTAGCCACTTCCCGCAACCACCTATTAAAAATTTCCATGATCCTATGCTACACAAAAGACAACATTTCAAAATAAAGTCAATTCCTTCTTTTGTGGCATGGAATCAGAGAGGTAGAATGAAATTTTATTTTTATTATTCTCAACAGTTTCTTCCAACACTAGTATGAAAGGCCTCATCTTCAACTGATCAACATTCATATTTGATTTAGCTCTTCTAATAAATCAAGATCAAATATTTTCATAGTTCCATTTCCAATTCTCAACATGTGGACTATTAGTACGATCATGGTAAGGATTTAATGTATAAATTCCCCTCTATTAGTGTCAACATTTCAACATTCCAAAATGGTGTCTTGTATGTGATCAACATCATATTTCTTCAACAATAGCTTCAACATTCATATTTTTTTATTTCCATCAGCTATATGCATTCCATAACCATTATCTTCAATAGTTACAAGATCCCTATATTAGTTACAGGATGACCTCTAGCATGCATCTTCTAAGATGCCTTGTCAATTCAGGTTTATTCAATGTCAATTGGATCTAGGATAAGGGTCTAGAGTTTCCCAAGCAATTATGGTCTCTTCTCTCCTTCATTCCACAGGTCTACATCAACAACATTGATCATTTTTGTTTCATCTTTGTGCAACAATGAGTCTTGACACCAACAATGTCATCATTTTTCATCTCTTCTACATCAATTACTCAGTTGGTTCAATAACAAACATTTAGTGATCTCATGAGCTCAAGATAATGCAACAACAGTCTCAATTTTCATCTCTTTCCTCCATTCTGGCATGCATCATGAGGTAAACTTGAGGTAATAAGGAAACTTTTGATTTTTCTAGTTTATTAAAAACATGGGAAACTTAAAATATATTCGCCTATGAGCTCATTTGTATAACATATGTTCCATCTTATTCCATATAATGATCCTTATCCCATTCAATAAACTTATAACCTACACATATCTCATACCTATATCCACTACCCTTATCCATTTTCCCCATTACATATGATCATTATAATGAATGCCTATAATTGATTACCTTCATTTTTCATCCCTTTGATTTTGAATCACTTGGAGGATTTGAAATAAGCATATTGCCCTTTGAAATTATCATATTTCCCATAAATCTATCTCCCATTTTTTAATTCCTTACTGGTAGTGTGAATTTATCAGAGCGGAGTGCCTTTGCATACTCTCCTACCCTTGGATATGCAATGACATGGGGAAGCTTAGTGCATTCAAGCAATAGTCGTGGTATCCGAAGGCACCAAAGGAATACCACGAGAAGATTTGGAAATTCATGAGAACTTTGACTAAGTGGGGCTTCACATGAATCTAAACTGAAATTCACATTGAATTGGTTGGATTATGTTTTGAAGAGAATATTATCTCAAGGTCTAGATTCTTTTGCAAAAGAGTGGAAATCTAGGAAAGAAGAGCTCCTAGATGAGAATTGTGTGTCAAATGTCTATCATATCAACTGTCATGGACATCTACATTGAACGATGTCCACTCATGCATAAAGGTATCTGAATTTTCAAAGGCTTTCAAAGATTTTTAGTAGATTTTCTATAAAAAGAGAGGTTCTTTATTGTGAACAAAGTTACTGAATTAAGGAGAACTGTGACCTCAAAACGAGAACTATAGCCCAAAAAGCTCATATTTTTGGGTCAAAAACACCAAAATCATCCCCCTTTCAAAAAGGGGTGCTAATGGTAGCACCCCTTTTATGTTTAGTGGCTAAAACTGTGACTTTGTTGAAATTGTGGCCTTGACAACCGACACTGACTGACACCATTGTGGGAAATTGACCATCGAATCAAAAACCAATGTTGCTAGTAGCACCGATTTTATAATTCAAGTAAAAATTAAGACTTGATTGGGACCGTAGCCTTGACCACTGGTACCATCTAAAAAAAAGCTAAAATCATCTCCTATATTGTAAATCTTAATTTTTTTTATTAATTAAATATTTTTTTATTTTATAATTTACATTAAAATTTGAAAAAAAAAACTTTATAAACAATTTTTTGAAGAAAAATAAAACAGAACACATTTTAAAGAGAAATTGCATTGAGTAAATTCTAATTAAAAATCAAAACAAAAAAGAACATAAAACTTCCCAAAAAACACACTTTAAAAGAAAAAAAGACAAAAATATTAAAAAAACACATAAAACTTAAAAAAAATGATTAAAAAAAAAACCCTTTAGAAAAAACACAATTTTAAAAGATTTTATTAAAAAAATTACAAAATTTAAGGAAAAACACAAAGTTCAAAACAAAATTAAATAAAAACTCAAAAACAAAAACTTGAACAAATAAATTAAAAAAAAAAAAAAAAAACTAAATAAAAGTTCAACTTAAATAATGAAAGCTAAAAACACATAACAAAATTAAAAACCACACATAAAATTTTTTAATTTTAAAATTTGAAATGAAAAGGGGGGACATCGCCCTCCCCCTTCCCTACCTCCATGACTCTGCACTCGATGTTTCCTGAAAAGGGGGAGGGACATGCTTGACATTTCCTCTCGATGTCATCATCACCCTTCCCTCTTTGCATTGGTTTTAATGAACGCAAACGAGGGAGGGGTGATGTCGGGCATCGCCCACCCCCTTCCCCACCCTCGCAACCCCATTGCTGGCATTATCAGCAGTCACATGACCTATGTGGGTGTGGTAGAGGACATGGGAAAGGCGCCTTGCCTAAAACATGGCCTCCGAGGTGGGGATGGGGGAGGGTGTGGTTGCGAGGGTGGGGATGGGGGAGGATGATGCCCGACATTGCCCCTCCCCTCCTCTGCATTGGCTAAAACCACCACAAAGGGGAGAGGGGTGATGTTGGGCATCACCCTCCCCCTTCCCCACCTAAAAAAAACACAAAGGGAGGAGGGGCAATGTTGGGCATCACCCTCCCCCTTCCCTACATCCCTTTGCATTTCAAATTTTAAAATTAAATTTTTTTATGTGGTTTTTTATTTTGTTTATTTTTTTTAAATTCTTTTAAATTTCATTATTTAAGTTAGACATTTATTTAGTTTAGTTTTTTTTTTTTAATTTATCTATTCAATTTTTTGTTTTTATGGTTTTTATTTAATTTTGCTTTGAACTTTGTGTTTTTTCTTATGTTTTGTAATTATTTTGAAAAAAAACTTTTAAAATTGAGTTTTTTCTAAAGGTTTTTTTTTTTTTTTTTTAAATTTGTATGTGTTTTTCTTTTTTCTTTTTTCTTTTAAAGTGTGTTTTTTTTAACTTTATTCTTTTGTTTTGTTTTTTTTTAATTATCAATTAGAATTTTCTCGATGCAATTTTTTAAAAATTGTGTTTTTTTTCATTTTTCTTCAAAAAAAATGTTTGCGAGGTGTTTTTTTTTTCTAATTTTTAATGTAAATTATAAAACAAACAAAAATTTAATTAATAATCAAATTTTCAACTTTCTGATTTAGGAGGTGAGTTTAGCCCCTTTTTTTGGTTGGTACGAGTGGTTAAGGCCACTATCCCAATTAAGTCTTAATTTTTACTCAAAAAATAAAATCGGTGCTACTAGTAGGATCAATTTTTTTATTCGATGGTCAATTTCCCACAATGGTGTCGGTCGGTGTCATCTCTCTAGGTCACGATTTCAAGAAAGTCACAATTTTAGCCACCAAACAAAAAAAGGGTTCTACCAGTAGCAACACTTTTTGAAATGGGCCACTAAATACAACCTACAAAAAATGAGAACTCTGGAGGGTTCTCTTCAAGTTGGTAACTTTGTTTATGTGGGATGTTTCAACATATTGGTTCTTGTAGTGTTACTTATTCATTTTGCAACAGAATACCTAATACTTACATTTGCAATGCCTTGGATTTTGACTGCATCCCTCTATGTTTTACTTTTTACTTGTTTTTTTCCTCTATTATGAAGCAAGCCAATTATTTTATAGTCAAGTTTCATATATATTGTTTCTTCTAGTTTCATAATTAATTATGGCTTCCAAGAGAATTAAATGAATACATGATCTACAATACATTGATATTTATCTTCTTATTGGCCTTCCCTCTCTATTATCTCACACCTTGTTTTTTCTTGCAAAGGGAATCTCTATCTTAGCATTGCCCTTCTTATTCATTAAATCGTTGCAAGAGGCTCTTTATAAAGGTGAAACAAGAGGAAGAAATCAATACTTCATACTGGAATAAGGATGAATATTTAAATAAATCAAATGAAGTAGTTTATAAGCTTTATTTCGTATGAAATAAGAGTGTCATTCAATGTTGTTGGGCATATGCTAGTATGTATCCTTTTAGATGAACAATGGTAGATTCTTAAAATGATGGATGCTTCATCGTCTTTGATGACCCATATACTGAATGGTGTCCTTGACATGGGTAAAATTGAAGCTGGAAAATTATAACTCATGGGAGAACTAGTTAGCTCTTTAATAAGGCATTTCAAATATAATTTGGATTCAAAAGGAATTGAATTTCTTTTTTGAGGCAACAAAATAGTTCCTTTCTCATCATGATTTGATTGGTGATAAGCATCGTGTCTGCCAAGTCCTTGCAAATTATCTCTCAAATGATACAAACTTTACTCCTCATGATGGAAATATCAGACTTGGTTTCATATGCAATGGAACATATACTATTGATCCTACCTGTTAGCACTGAGAATCACCCTCTGACTCCAAGAGGATAAGCCCAATACCAATAAAAAAAATTAAAATGGGTTGAGTAGGTGGATCAAAACAATACTGCAAAGAAAATAAAAGATAACAGAGGTCGTTGTAGATCAGTTGGGACCGTTGGGCTATGGAGTCATAAGTATCATGAATAATGAAGGCATTTAAAATTCATATCAGACAAAGGATTTATGTGGTGATGAGGAGAAGGAAGACACATTGTGTCTGAATGATAAACCATGAAAGATGGGAAATATGACAATAGATCCTCCATCGCCTCAAGAATCCATAAATCAGAGAGATTACATCCAGATAAGAAGAAAAACAGAAAATTTATGAGCAATGAACCATGAAAGATGGGAAAGATGACAGTAGATCCTCCACCACCTCAGGAATCCATAAATTAGAGAGATTAAATCCAGACAAGAAAAAAAGAACAATATGTAAAATAAGAAGACAGTATGATAAAAACAACTCAAAGGAATATTCAATAACATTCAATATTTACAATCCAAGCCCTCATGCTTACAAAATGAAAAATACAGAGCCCTTCTCCTAAAACCTCTTGTCTCTCCAGCCTCTAAACCTCCCTCTCTCTTTCATCTAATGCATTTTATAATCAAAACAATAGTTAACAACTTAGGAGTGTGAGTTGGTGCTCCTATGCTATGGTTCTTCACGTGTGTCTTTCTTCTATCAAAAAGAAACTCGGGTCAGCATGGGTCTACAGGAGAAACTTCCCTCTGTGGTACCTTAGGATGACATATTTATGTCTCTACGGCCAGACCCTCCATGTTTCTATTTACGAAGGAAATCGATGTTTCAACCACCAGTCCCTATGTCCATTAACTGATATCTCCTCGGGATTGAGACAAGGCCTGATAACTAGGGGGTGACCACTTGCTACGATTGGGTATGATGTTGAATGAACATGTGAATTCAGAGCTGTCGAAAGATGTTTGTAACCATACCTCTTTTGATCCTGAAATGCACCACCTTCCACCACGTCACTCTCCCCAATAACCGCAGTTTAGATTTCATCCCGCTCAAATATTTTAACGCCCGAGCACATTATGGCCTCGAAATGGAGTGCGGTTGTTTTTCTAGTCATGATCTGAGATCTGGGAAGTCTCATTATTTTAGCGCCATCGCTAAAGCTTTACCTGCCTGCCAAATCTAGAAACTCTTTAATTATGCTTGGAGGAGGCGCCAATTTTGGTGCTAGGGCGCTTTGATGCTGAACAAGAATATTTCCCAGAGAATGAATTCTCGAAGTTGACGTGGTGACCTGACATCACTATGCTGATGTGTCACGAAAAGGAGGGAGACACACATCACTTGAAAATAAGAGGATGATATTCCCAAAGGTTCCTGGACTTAGTGCCATGTGTTAGCGCCATATGGATAGGTGACGAAAGAACTGAAACTCCACAGGAGAAACACTTTAGGAATTTGCAAACAAGGAGGGAGTGAAAAACGTCGAAGCTCGGGAGTCTGGAACAGATCTGAGCTGCTATATCTGGGAGGACACTCAACAGAGATCCATGCACTCTACGTGAATGTATTACATAGGAAACCAAGAGGAGAGGAGACAAAACTCCTGAAACCCGAAATGGAGAAAAAATCATGATCATCCATTGGAGAAGGACACACGACAGAGATCTGCATACTTGGGAGTAAGGGAACGGAGGAACCATTGACTGATATTTTTTCGAAGTGCCAGAAAGATATGAAGATGAAACCCTGGTCGTTGATGGCATAGACATGCGACATAGATCTGTGCACTCTGGGAAAATCACTTTGGAGGAAATCGAGAGGAGATGTCCAAAAAGTCTTGAAACCCGAAATCCAAAGTAAATCATGCCCCTCCATTGGAGGAGGACATGTGGTGCTTGATATTTAATTCCAGGGATTTTTTCGGGTGCTAAACCTCACACAACTTTATAATTCCGAATGCCCAGGGGTTGTTAATCTAAACTTCATAGGGGATCTCCGTCATTGAAAAATGAACTTGTCGGTTGTTTGTATTTTGAGCCTAAAATGGGTTGTTCTTGAGTGTTGTGTTTGTGCTCATGGTTGTTTCTTGTGGAAGCAAAAGGCTTGGACAACTTGTTGTGACCCTTGAAAACCTCATGTGATAACATTTCCTCCACAGGGGATGGCATGCTCCATGTGAGCTGCCAAGAACAAGAAGTTCCAGTGCCTTAGCTGTTGGGTTGTGGAGTTGAGCTCAAATACATCTTGCTGAAGACAGCAGGCTAACATGTACACTACTCAACTTAAAAATAAAATATACACACATGCTCCAAAAGGAGATTATTTATTTACAATCCTAAACTAACCAATTTTTACAATGTGCTAGGTGAAAACAAACTTCCACCATAGCGACCCAAACTGTTTGGTAACATAATTCTTCTTTTCACTGTAAATGATCCACAATAGGTAAGGGAAGTATGATAGAAGAATGAAATCATGTTTTGGAACACTGACAATAGCCCCAAATGATGATAAGATGAATAATTTTGCAGGCTCCAATGCTTTTGGAAAACTCA
>CBVK0103003252.1:0-11209 GCA_900067695.1 Picea abies | reverse complement strand
TTGGTATCTTGCAAATATATGATTATTATCCATGGGTGTGTTCATAATGTTTATTAATGGATTATTCTATCTGATGTGCTAACCCCTTTCGTATCATCACTATATACTTGCTTTTCTTTTTTGTTGAGAACTTCTCACAGGTATAAAGCTTTGGGTCAAAGTGCTCAATGGTGGAACATCATCAAACGGTGGATCGAGGTAGGCCTCTTTCTTATATTGCACATTAGCTTATATAGAATATGTTGGAATTGAGTTGATTTCTTTAGTCATACCTGTCTGTTGTGGTTTACCCTTGGCCATAGAGAGTTTTTCCCTTGTAACAAAAATGGCGACTCCACTGGGGAGAGATATTCGTTCTAAGGGTTGAAGTACTTTTTCTACTTACATTGCTCTTTTTCCTTTGTGTTTCTTGTTGTATCACTGCTCGACAGATCCTGTTCACTCTGAGTCTGAGTTTTCATCCTTTTACCCTTGCCTGGCCTTGTTTTAAATAATATACACCCCTTTTTCCCTGACAGTCACGTATACATGCTTTCTGTCTCACTGCAAGAGGCGTATATACGCTCTGTTCTCCTGAACAATCGCGTATACCACTTCCCCTTTCTTGTTTGCTTGGTTGAGTGACTATTGGGTAGGATTTAAAGATTGTTGAGCCTTCTTAGGTCTCTGTAGTGCCTTTTTAGATTATCTAGGATAACAGGAAACTTGTTTGGAGTTGAATTTTTGGGTGTAGTTTTTCTCTTTGTTTTCTATTTTTAATTCGTCCTTGGTTTCTGGGATGTTCACTTGGTTGTCTAGTATTCTTCTTGAGTTACTTCTTTTATACACTGTAGAATTCATCTGTCAAGTTGCTTATCAGTCCATGCATTTTCCTTTTAGAATATTGAAAATACAAAAAAATAGGCATTTTGCATTGGTTGGCATTTTTGTCTTTGAATTTTTCATTATCTTAGCACATTTAGTGAAAGATCGTATTTTACTTCTGAATTACAGATTTGAAATTGAAGACCGCACTATTTTTATTAGCATATCACTCATTGAAAAGTTAAAGACAGACTTTGCATTATATCCATATTTATTTTCTGGCAAAGTCATAACACCATGAGTTTCACCTCCATACCTTTTTGAGTAACCATGGCCAATAAAATTTATGCTTTAAACTAAAATTGATTAGTCACGATTTTATTTTTAGGGTGCACAAACTAGCTTGCCTTGGAATAGGATTTTGTGAGTAAACTTCTCCAAGGCAATTAAATCAACATATGTGTCTGAGACAGGGAATTGAGAAGTCCATTGTATAATTGGTAATATCAACAGGCTCTGCTCACACCAGAGTTAATCACGAGTTCACGCGAAGTTAGTTGAAGGGATAACCCCTGGCTACTCACCTAGTGTCATAGATATTTCTGTGGATTTATTCGTATTTGGGGATCTTGCTAGTGCCCATACCTCTGTGAGAGGTGGTGCTTTCAAGGCTTTGAGCTTTGCTACCCTGCCCACATGGTGATTCAGACTTACGACTGCTCAACAATGCATCGGTTATACAGTGTTTTATTAGTTGCCTGACTTAGGTATCTCATAGGTTACTTGCAGGGGTTATTCTTCTTGTAACCTGAGTCAGATAAGGGTTGGACAACACACAACCTTTATGGAGGATTACCTCTCCGGGGGGATCTGACCAACTAGTTTTTAAGCCCATGAGGGCCCTTATAACTGATTCTGTTACCTCCAAACTTTAGTGGGGAGTCTCAGGTCCCTCTTGAATGAGACATACCTTCTTTAGCGAGGGAGGCCACTCAGCCACTTTAGCCCATTTGCATGCATATTGGTTGTTTGAATTTTTGGTATGATCTTTGATTATTACTTGACCATATGATTTCATGCTGGGTATTTGTTATCATGGATAGTGGAGTTCCTTGTACTCCTTTGTTTACTGCTACCCCCCACATGACGTTCATGGGGGAAAATCCGTTTGTTTTTTACAATGGTATGCAGAACTACAATGCTCAGTCCGCAAATTAGGTCTCTAGCCATTTTTTTTTTGATATTCTTTCCCCCGTGTAGCCCTCTCCTTGGACCAAATATATGAATCCTAATGAGACATACCTTCTTTAGCGAGGGAGGCCACTCAGCCACTTTAGCCCATTTGCATGCATATTGGTTGTTTGAATTTTTGGTATGATCTTTGATTATTACTTGACCATATGATTTCATGCTGGGTATTTGTTATCATGGATAGTGGAGTTCCTTGTACTCCTTTGTTTACTGCTACCCCCCACATGACGTTCATGGGGGAAAATCCGTTTGTTTTTTACAATGGTATGCAGAACTACAATGCTCAGTCCGCAAATTAGGTCTCTAGCCATTTTTTTTTTGATATTCTTTCCCCCGTGTAGCCCTCTCCTTGGACCAAATATATGAATCCTAGCATTGGACCCAGGGGCACCATGGCTCCGATGACTACTTCTTCATTTGATATGAGTTGTGTCCCCGTGGGAGGTCGAAACCTTCCTCCCTATGGATCCAATACTAGCTAAGATATTTCAAGATCCAATACTCAGATGGGTGCCTATCCCACTTATTACCCCCCACCCATGTATCTTTTATCCGCCATGTCAGTTCCTTCGAACACTTTTTCCATGACAGGTCCTCAATTACCACCACGTCTTTCATATGGAGAAAACCGGTTTTACGGTTCGGGCTACCCTCTTTATGGGACCCATTCACAAGGGGGCAACATATATCCTCACTCTAATAATCCTTATCAAACCTCAGTCTCTCCATAGACCCCAGTGATGATGCTCGTCCAAACCTCATCAGACCATTTTGGCGTGAACTAACACCTTTCTGGGCTAGGGCAAGAGGTACACCAAGATCCTGCCTAGCTTGCAATTTTTCAGAATCCATCTTTCCCCAGACAGTGGAGTCAAATGCCACCATCAGTCACCAGCCCAGTCACTATCAGTCATATTGGTGCTCCATCTCCAACCTCTGCCAGTTATGTCGGAGATGGGTTGACTTCTTCTACCAACTACGTCGACAACTTTCCCCCAACCTCTACCAATTATGTTGGGGGCACCGTTCTATTTTCCCTGAATTATAGAAATGTCACGTCTCCCACCTCTATTGATCATACATCAGACAAATCTCTTTCCCCTGCTAGTTACATCGAGAAGCCTAGACGCCTCAGACGTAAGCCTAAATTATTTTACAGGACTTGCGAAGGAAGTCACCTTAATCGTTTGTGTCCTATTACTGTTGAGATGCCAAAAGCGTGGGGCTCACCCAAGAGCCCTTTGAATCTAAGGCATCTGTGGTTTCTCTTTATACCACTCCTCCCTTGATCGTCTTAGTGGTTCCACCGATGCAATCTTCTCCCGACCTCACCCCCTTTGTTAAAGGTGAAGCGTCTCTTGCCCCCATTACTACGCATCCACTTCAACATATAATTGAAGAAGTGGCCACACTAGTGAAATATTTAGTCAACCATACTCTCCCTAAAGAGAATGACACACCTTTCATCCATGTCATCAACATTCCACACCCTCCCCCTTCTGAACGAGAGAGATTTATTCTTCCCCTAAATGCTCTCCCTCCAAGTCCTGACTAGGTTCCTTTCGATTGGGACAACTTGATGGGACATCATATTCCCCCACCTATGTATTTTCCATTAAGAGACATTATTTGAACCATCACGAATATTATATCCTCCGTTAGCACCTTCTCCTCCTTGACTTGGAAAGCCTTGGGTTTTCAATCTTCTCCCGACCTCACCCCCTTTGTTAAAGGTGAAGCGTCTCTTGCCCCCATTACTACGCATCCACTTCAACATATAATTGAAGAAGTGGCCACACTAGTGAAATATTTAGTCAACCATACTCTCCCTAAAGAGAATGACACACCTTTCATCCATGTCATCAACATTCCACACCCTCCCCCTTCTGAACGAGAGAGATTTATTCTTCCCCTAAATGCTCTCCCTCCAAGTCCTGACTAGGTTCCTTTCGATTGGGACAACTTGATGGGACATCATATTCCCCCACCTATGTATTTTCCATTAAGAGACATTATTTGAACCATCACGAATATTATATCCTCCGTTAGCACCTTCTCCTCCTTGACTTGGAAAGCCTTGGGTTTTCCCAAGATATTGTCAGCTATCTTCAGGATACTGACTTTTGGCAGAAGGCCGAGACAGGCGCCTTGGTCTCCCCCTTTACATGTTGATTAGAATCCCAATAATGAGTCTCAGTTAATCTCTTTTCCGACTCATCCAAAAACTAAAAAGATCGATGAGTGATTTTTCCCTTTCACACTCGTTAAAATTGGAATTGAAAGATCATGAGTCCTAGTTAAGCTCTTTTTCGACTCGCTATCAAAAACAGAAAAGATTGTTGAGTGAAATTGTCTTTTTCACACTCGTAAATTGGATTTGAAAAGACGTCTATTTGGCATAAGTTTACCCCTTTTTCACACCAAATAGACTAAAAGATATAAAAAAGGACATTTTTTGGCGTTAAGTTGTGATTGCATCTCATGCCCTCGCATGTTGTATTGAGCCTTTAACCAATTCTCACTTTGCATTATAAACCATTGCCTAAGCAGTTTGCATCCTCAACCAAGCAGAGCCTTGCTTTTATCCTTCACAATTTGACACCCTATACCCTAGAGGGAACATCACCCCGAGTGTCTATCTCCCACATGCATTTTCTTGCATTGAGCATAGGTACATTGGAACTAGTATTTCTTACTTGCGACACTCGTTACCTCTTATGTATCATAGCATTCATTTGTTATGAAAAAACAAAAAAAGATGGGCAGGAAGGGAATACTATATTGTAATTGGCAGTAGTCGTGTCACCTTTGAATAGAGCACAAAGTTATTGAGTCTGTGTGTCATCATAATTTTGGGTTTAGCATGGCCTTAGGAGGCTGATATCACTACATATTTTTTCTCTATCGATTGGTTACTCTTCCAGACCCTATAAAGAACGTTATTGATGCCTCTTGCATCCAATTGTCACATCATTGATTCCATGTTTCCAGAGTTCACCATATGTCTCATGCTCTTGTTCAAAGGAAGTCTATCAATATGTGTCGGCAACTCCTCAGAAATATTGACTTTGCATGTCATCCATACCCTCAGTTTGTCTCATAATCACATGATACTTTCATCTTATCATGCACCCTGGCCCTACTTTCATCATTGGTAGGTCACCTTGAACCCAACAATCGACATTTAATCATTCATCGTTGACTGGGTCATTTCCCTTGTGTTCGACGGCAAGACATCTATTCACACTTTGGGATTCATGTAGTCTCTTGGATGCCATTATCCTTATTGGTGGTTTCCTCACCTTTGTCATCATTTTTTCATCATTAGCTACTATTCAGAGGGTACTTTTCATGTACCACTTGCATCTTGCACATGCAAAAGACACTAAGGGTCGTTGGTTCATGAACATGTTCTTCGTCCAATATCCACCAAATCATGAAGCTCCTACTTTGTTCCTCGTGCTGACTGATGAGAGATTCCTCAATGCTATCCTTTCAGTGGGTCTCCTTCCATCGACTTTATCTCATTTATTTTGGATATGAAACCTAGAGTTTTATGAGTACCTTGAGGCTTGCAGTCATTAATGACAGGATTTCTTGCCATTGACAGATGGGAATACATCAATGTCTCCTGATCAATGGATCTCTCAAGTGTTTGACACCAACTCCTTTATTCACATTTGTAGAAATATACTCGGTGCCTTGATACCTACTTTCATTATCGGTAGGTTGCCTCGCGTTTGTTAACGGTATACTTCAATGACCGGTAATCAAGCAATGTCTCAGCATGTTCGACCTCAACTCATTTATTTACATGATGTATACTTGTACCATTGGCGGATAGTGTAGAAGACTTGAAGACATCAGTATGTGGTCGCGGCTTTCCTGAGCTGTTGCTTCCATTTCATTGGACTAGTACCTATTTGACTTCAATGATCATGGTGGATCAGATTGTACTACATGGTATACAGATATCTTCAGATTGATTTTTAAGACTGCTTTCACTGGGCCTTGTTCATGACTATGACAACTTTTGGCATATAACCGCATTTGTATTTTCCTATTCATGGCCATGAAAACTTGTTTGGTATATTTTTCACATGGATCTGCATTGTATTCTTGGCATCCATGTATGCAAAGTTAGTACATAATGTAATGATCAATTGAGTTCGTCCAACTGGTTCTCTACCGCTCCACTTCTGGGTTATTTATAATACTTCTGGGTTATTTATAATGTATTTCGGTCATCGCAGATACTCCTCTGATCTCACACATTAGGGGGGATATGTTATAGCAAGATTTTCCTCATCATTTCTATCTTGCACAAAGGACATTTTTTCATTTCCCTATGCAGACTTTTCATCCCTTTTTGATGAATCCAGAGCTAAAATATACATTTTTCCACATATACACTCCCTAACTGCTATGCAAGATGTGTATACACTTGTTTCTCCATTACAACTCGCGTATATTAGGATTTGTGCTAGAAAATATAAAATGAGGTCGAGTTTCCATGTCATGACAAAAAATCTATGATCCTTGGCCTTCCATATACTAGAAACGTTCTGAATCGACCCTTCAATTGCATTCTAGAGTCTATAAGAGAACAATTTTGAACTATGGAAAAGGAGGAGAAAGCATTCAACTTTGAGAGCGAAGTTATTCTGAAAAAATTACTTCATATTGAGTCTGCATCCCTTTGTCCCTCAAGTTTGAACACAGTGTTCAACCCCCAAGCTCTTCCCTTATTATTGAGAGGACCTCTTTGCCTCTTTCTCATGAGCTTGCCTTTGGTGGAGGATTGAAGTGGTGGGGAACCAGTTGGAAGGAACTTGGTTTCTTGGTTTCGAATCATGCCGACACAGAAGTTTGTAACGTTGACACTTTTGTTGATCAATTATTAATATAAATACTCATTTCCCGTCCTATTGGTATCTTACAAATATATGATTATTATGCATGGGCGTGTTTGTAATGTTTATTAATGGATTATGCTATCTGATCTGCTAACCCCTTTCGTATCATCACTATATACTTGCTTTTCTTGTTTGTTGAGAACTTCTCACAAGTATAAAGCTTTGAGTCAAAGTGCTCAATGGTGGAACATCATCAAATGGTGGATCGAGGTAGGCCTCTTTCTTATATTGCACATTAGCTTATATAGCATATGTTGGAACTAAGTTGATTTCTGCAGTCATACCTGTCTGTTGTGGTTTACCCTTGGCCATAGAGAGTTATTTCCCTTATAACAATGATAAAGAGTGTCGACGAGAACGATGTATTGGCGGACTTGATATCTTATACGACGATGATTTGTACTAGATAGATCGGGCCGGAAAGTTTGAGTCTGGAGATAGATAATGATATCTACATACCATACGTCATCAGAACAGATTAGAAAAAGGGATTTGTTAGGTAAGGAATCCTTTTCCACATTTTCTATCTCAATGGAAGGAAGGTCACATATCAATTCAGCGAAAACCAAATATTTCTTTGACTTGGCACGTTCGAATTCCAAGTCAAACTCCTAGAGAATCACTATCCATTTATAGTACTTTCCCCCAAGAAATTGTCGAGTAAGGATATGTTGCATGGGGTTGCAATCGGAAATAACTGTGGTTCTGTGTAATGATATATAATGACGAAATATTTGAACATCTTGAACAGTTGCCAATGCCAGTTTCTCCACATGTACGTATTTGGTCTCGGTAGTTGTCAGACTCTGACTCAAATAGTATATCACATGTTTGTCATGCGGGTCATCCTCTTGGACTAAGACCATAGCGATGGTATAGTCCAAAACAACTAAGTAGAGGAAGTAATCTCGGCTATAGTCAGGGGGGAAACAGTAAAGGTGTACGGGTTAAGGAAAGTTCAAAGCTTCAAAGGCTTTTTTTGCATTATCGTCCCATGCAAACTTGTAACCTTTCTTGAGTAGCTGAGTGAATCCATTTGTCATTTCAACGTAATTGGGGATGAAACGATGCAACAAGTTTACCTTCCCTTGCAAACTGTGGAGTTGGTGTAGCGTGGAAGGAGGAGGTAGATTAAGGATAGACTCAACCTTCAAGGGGTATACTCAAATCTCGTGTATCAACAAAATAAAACCAAGAAGTTAGCCAGACTCCACACAAAAAACACATTTGTGTGGGTTTAAGAGAATACGATAATAACAAAAACATACAAAAATGGCCCTCAAATGTGTCAGGTGATCTTGGCGACGCATGGAATGCGTCGGTAGATCATCAAGTTAGGGTTGCGCAATGTGCTTAATATCATGGAAAACATAATACATAGCACGCTGAAAAGTTGCTCCAGCATTCTTGAGACCAAAGGGTAATTTCCAGTAGGCAAAGGTTCCCCTAGGGTAAATAAAAGCGGTCTTGTGTTGGTTCGTGGGTAAAATATTAATTTGATTATAGATGGAGAAACCATCCATCAAAGAGAAGATTTCACTGTCAGCACAGTCGTCGACGATCTCATCAATGAAAGGGGTTGGGTAATTTTCCTTAGGACAAGCCTTATTTATGTCCCTATAATCTACACAAATGCGGATGGTACCTTGTTTCTTATTCACTGGAACAATATTGGATACCCAATCAGTCAAAGCCACGGGATAGACAAAACTATCTTTAAGAAGTGTTTCAGATTCAATCTTGATAGCAACAGGTTTGTGTGGGTGTACTAGGCGAAGTCTCTACCGAATGGGTTTAGTGTTTGAGTATGTATTAATCTCATGTACAATGATATGAGGATCGATACTGGGCATCTCTTCGTAACTCCAGGTGAAAACATCACGAAATTATTGGAAAAGGAATGTATACGTGTGGACCTCATGAGTAGAACATGAGGCCCTGATATGAACATTCTCCACGACTTTGGGTTTAATGGATATGTTGTGAGGGACAGTAGGTGAAATGTTTCTCATGTTCCCTTTGTACAAAACATCGTGTGTGGACTCAGGGACTGAAGAAATAACAACGGTCGATGGAGTCGAAATCCATTGGTAACTCACTATGGTGTCACACTCTAGAAAGAGAATCAAGCGATGATGTCCATCGTCTCAAGGAGTTTATTCCATAGAAATGACTGACATGATAATCTCATCCATAGGAAAAATCATGTGAAACAGATCAGGAGATGAATCATAGAGAGAGGGAGAGGAGGGGGTTTTCGATTGAATAGATTGGTAAGTGGATTCAACCAGACTTAAAGGCATCTTGTTGCTATAACGAAGGTAATCACTTGGGCTAGGTACTACCCATGGGTCATATGACTTAGGGGTTTCACAAAAAATGGTGGATATCATGTTAATAGAGGCAACAAAAGGAGGGGTAATATCGAGTGGTGGGATTGGAAATGTACCCATCAAAGTTGAATCTTTCAAAATACCCACTCCAACATTCTCGTAACTGGGAGGTGTCTTTGAGATAAAGGGAACATGGAACATTGCTAGTACAAGAATCGAAATTAAAGAAGGCCAGTTGGTCAACAGTAACAACCTTTCCTTGGTGAGGAAACGTAACACATGGAAAATGGTAGACATAATTGCACGCATGGAATCAATCCAGTTACGACCAAGTAAAAGTTTATAATCAAGAGGTGCATCGAAGACCTCAACTTCGACATTGACCGATTTACCTTCCAACATAATAGACAATGAGGGAAGAACACTGTAAGGTTTAAAGCATGTCCCATTGAAGGCTTTAAGTGTATTGTGTGATTCGGTGAGGGTGGGAGAGCCAATATATTTCCAACAAGTGATGGGCATAGCACAAGTCAAGTCTCCTTCGACAATAATGGTTCTACAGATATTCTTGTTTTCAACAACAACTTGGATCTGAAACGCTAATTGAGGAGGAAACCTTGGAACATGATATTCCAAGTCAAATATTATTAAATTGGTATTTGTGGGATCAATTCCAACAATGGCCTTTAACAGTTCCTTCCATTGAGAAGGAAAACTTTGAAGGACTTCAAGAGATGACATCAAAGAGTGTTCTTGTGCAAGGTCTTCTACAATAATGTAGTTTTGGGTAGCACGTGTGTGAGGATTGAATGCATACTTTTGAACAACGCCCTTGGGAGGAGGGAGAAGAACTGTATCGAGACTCGGTCTTTCGAGATGAAGAGGATCATTGGGAGGTGAATTTGGGGGAGAAGGTTGAACCAACTAAGGTGGTATATCATCAAATTTCTCTTTTGACGGAGAGTAATCTTTGGCTCGAGTTGCGATTGCAACTTTGTTATTTTTAGAATCACTAGTACACATAAGGACATAAGATGAGGTAGAAGGAGAAGCTTGGTCATGAATGACCAGTTGGGCTTGTTGTTGAGAAGGGAAAATTTGTGACAAAACAATAGGTGTAGAAGGTTTCCCGGTGCCTTGGAGGAACTTAGTAACCTCGGTGCATCTCGGACAATCTTTCGTGTAATGATCATTACCACAAATAAGGCAGGGGTAACAAGGTTTACATTTATCTTTCTCATCAACGGTTTTCATTTTAGCTTTATCAGATTGTGGATTATTATTCTTGTCTTCCTTATTCTTACCCTTCCCTTTCTTTTTATTTTTCTTCTTTCTGGTAGGTGCGGATTGAACAAAATTAACCTCGGTAGTCTTACCGATGGAAGGAGTAGGAGTAGGAGTATTTTGCGCATTAGAATTATTAGATTTGGGATTGGTGTGACCGACATGTGCAGACTGAGTCTTGGCATGAAAGGTGCCAATCACACAATCGATGGCATGAGAAGATGTCGGAGGTGTTGGGGTAGGATTTTTGGAAGGAAAAGGAGCATCAAGGATCAAATCGTAAAGTGTTCCTGTTTGTGAATAAACGAGATCTAGATACTAAGCACGATTAATCAACTGATCTTCAGTGACAACACCACCCATGGCGACATCATGAGAGATAGGTCCAATGAGTGATTTGGTAAACCACTCTGCCAATAGTTGATCAGGAAGAGGAACTTTGATTAAATGTTGTTAAGCCCTAATATTGGCTCATTACCCCTTAATTGGGACATATTAGATTAGTAATGCTATTTTATTTATGTCGGCTTTAGGCCATTAGTTTTAATTTAGATTAGTAATGTTATTTTAATTATGTCGGCTTAGGCCATTATTTGTAATTATACCTCCTAGTCTCCTATA
>CBVK0103003248.1:0-12560 GCA_900067695.1 Picea abies | reverse complement strand
TTCTTTACATTATCATACATGTGAGCACCAACTCATTCTGAGGCCACAACCTCTGTTTTGCAAGCTGCAACTTGCTGAGAGCACCAAATCTCTGTTTTTCTCTGGCACCCACTAGAAGAAAGCACCAACTCCCTGGTTTTTCTAAAACCAACTAGAAGGAAGCACCAACTCCTTGGTTTCTCTAGCATCAACTAGAAGGAAGCTACAACTCCCTGTGTTCAAGAAACCACTTGAACCTCTGAGGACAACAATCCTCCCTACCACCCTGGATTATGAATATGAAACACTGAAACCTATTATAGTGATATAGTGTTCAATAATAACTTACCAGTCTCATCACTGTTCTACTGCATTTCGTTGCTCTGTCTGCCTCACAGCCTTCCTGCACACCTGACTTGTGCTGTCTGTTCTTCTGCCTTTTATGCTCTGTGCGCCATGTCCATTCACTCAACAGTTCCTCTTCTGTTCAATTCAGCTGCTGCACTTCCCTCCTCCTTCACGCATGAATCACCTTCAACAACTGCAACCACAACAAATCCAACAACAAACTCAACTCTTCTTTGTATCCTGTACTTATAGCTTTTGTGCTACTTGTGCATGCAATGCGTGCAATCCCTCTGCCTGCTCACACCACATTCATCTCCTCCACATGTCGATTGCTTTGTCTAATCATCATGGTAACCCTTCAGCTTCTCTGGCAGTTTGCCCACGTGTTCAACATCACTGGATGTCATGCTGATATTCCTCAACCTCTCTAACAGTTGAGACTCTTCGTCTTCTCTGTCTTAGACGAGCTTATCCTTTATGTTTTCAGCTACAGAATTCAATCCCCTTCCATCTGTCAATCGCCTATATCAATAATCCTCAATCCACTGGAAGATGCTTTGAGACTTTTCATCTTCTTTGGCGATCACACTCAGTCCTCTTCAAGTCCTCTGGCAGAGATCATCATTTGTTTTAGCTGTTACACTGAGAAGCGCAAAAGTAGCCCTTCGATCTTGTTCAACTTCACCTGAACCGTTGGATTAAGAATAAAGAATCTTGTGCCTATTTCTCCATTTCGTAATTCGACATTTCAGGATCCCTGTGGTGAAGCTTAGCACCTCTAGCTTCTTCCTCCATCTTCCATCGATGTGCCCAATGGTTGCGACCACGCGCTTATGCATAAAGCGCTTTCACGATTTCACATTTCGTGAATCTGGAAATGAGGCATCTCATCTCTCCAAGTCGCGATCCCCGAAACCCTGAAATGGAGCTTATCTGAACTGAATCCTTCCCTTCTCGTGACCACCGACGGTGACCATAGGCTATGCCAAAAGGCACTTCATATTTTGCGAGTTTCCACACCATGCTCTATTGACTCCAAGTCAGCGAAATTCCCATCGCTTGCCACTTGTCCTATGATTCAACGGTTCAGATCTGATCTTGATTCAACAGCTTAGATCATATCGCGATTTTGACAACTTCGAAATGGAGTCGGATCAATGGTCCAGATCACACCTTGATCTGACGGCTGCGATTGAATTGCAATTTTGCATATCGTTGTTCCTAAGATGGAGGTTCTTGTCACTCCAAGTCGTAATAGGCGAAGCTCCGAGATGGAGCTCAGATCAATGGTCCACGTTCTTGGTGATCCGATGGTCCTGATCTTTTCGCGATATCGCATCTCACTGTTCCTTAGATGGAGATTCTCATCACTCCAAGTCGCGATAGGCGAGACTCCGAGATGAAGCTCAGATCAACGATCCTCATTCTTCATGGTTTGACGGTCCTGATCTTTTCATGATCTCGCATCTTGCTAATCCTTAGATGGAGATTCTCATCACTCCAAGTCGTGATAGGCGAGACTCCGAGATGGAGCTTAGGTCAACGGTACAGAACCCTTGGTGATTTGACAGTCCATATCTTATCACGAGTTCGCATCTCGCGATTCCTGTGATGGAGGTTCTTGTCACTCCAAGTCGCGATACGCGAAACTTCAAGATGGATTTTTGACATGCTCTGATCTTCTGCCACGCGTCCATATTGGATCAATGGTCAAGATTTTATTGGGACTTTACAACTCCATGAGCCTTTGTTGTGCCTGATCAACGGTCCATATTTGGCCTCGATCTAACAATTGAGATTATTTCGCGATTTCGCATATCGCGAATTCGATAAGTTAGGGAACCCCGTTCCTTTGACTTTCCAGTCAGCGACATGAGGATCTTCTGCCACGTGTCCTCTTGATCAATGGTCCACGACTGTCCCCGATGGACGGCCAGGATTCATTCACAGTTTTGGGGAGTTGGATGACTCTTGGACTTATCCGCCTTGTAGCTTCACCATATCTAACGACTATTGAGCCTTCGTAGATACCCCAGATCATATGGCCCAGATCTTCTCGTGATTTCGCCACTTCGGGATTTCGCTGCTTCGCGATTTCGTCCACCTTCGCGATTTCACCGCTTCACGATTTCGTCCACTTCGCGTTTTCGCCACTTCGCTATTTTGCCAATTCGGTGGTGAAGTGTTTCGACACTTCAACTCTCGGTATCCAAAATTCTAAAATGGAATTTACTCTTTCATTATCACTGTGCTACTGATCATGCTGATCTTTGCCATCGCTGTTCTTTCCATCAATGACAAGCTTACTCCCAATAGTAAACCTTCCAACATTTAGAGCAAGCAAGAATAGAAGATCAAAAAGAAATCGAGCGGCTTAAAGTCGATCTTGAACAAACACAGTTGAAGGTTTAGACAAGTCAGACTCAGATAAGCCAACAGGGAGAATTGATAGACCAGCTTCGCGCCAAACTAGAATTCACCGAAAGCCAGGTAATCGATATCGAGATATTTCAATCCCAAGCAATAAAGATTAGAAAAAGGTTATGGGTGGCACAAGGTCTGCTTGTTAAAGTAGAAACAATTCAAAGCAACTTCCAACTCATTGATTAGGTGTTGGAAAACCTCTCTCTTAAAGAAAGGGTTGTCGGAGTAGCTTGGGTGGCGTTCCATGAGGCTATTATAGCCACAACGAGAAGGGAAACGAGCAGTAGTTCTAGTTTTCCCACCGCAGAGCAGACCAGGGATAATATCTTGTTGAAAGAATGGGAGTGAAATATATCCGAAGGTAAACAACAAGCTATGAAGCTAAGGAAATCTTGCAAAGAAATTTTCGGTTTGTTAAGTGAGATTTGTTTGGGCTCTGATGGTGAAAGTGGTATGGAGATACTGGGTCAGATCAATACAACTAAATATATGCTTAATATCAAGGAGAAGGAAGAAAGAGAATTAGCCAAAATATCACAAATAGCTAAAACAGACATAGTGCAAATAGACAAATGGCTAATTAAATCGAGTATACTATTATGCTCTATTAATGCCAAGGATCAACAGGTGGAAGGAAAGCTGCCACTATTGATGAAAGACTTCTATATTTTTGAGGCAAATAATCAAGCAGAGTCATCTAAGTTGATACCACAGCTGGTGGAGAAGTGTGTTGTTTGCAAGGAGCATGCGAAGAGGCAGGTTTCGGGTACCAGATGAGAACAGAGATAAAGAAACGAAACATTTCGACTCCTTTTGATTGTAGCCGAAAACCTGTGGAACTATTGAGATTCCAACGCATAAAAATTTGTATAAATATGCATTTTGAAGAAAGGAAAAAGGGCTGGACTTTTTTGATTAATTGTAATAGATACTGTCTCTTTTCTAGACTTAATACAAAGCAATCCGGAGATTCCTAATTTCGTCACTATTGTGTTATGAGTTTGTTCTCTCTGTTATTTCATATTCATTCTTATTTCACTTATATATATCTGATGAATGTTGCATTGCAATCTAGTACAACTTCTACTGTAGTGATTAATATTTAGCTATCTATTGTTTATAGTTTTTCCTCTGTATTGGCTACTAGCAGGTACAAGACCTGTAAATCTTTAGGTTGTCATATTTTATGCTTCATCGGACCATTTCTTATCTTATTTCCTTCTTCTGTTTACAGAGTGAGATTCTCTGTCGATAGGAGCCTTATTCTATAGACAGCTTAATGTTTTTCCCATAATTCATACACCTTTTATTTCAAATATAACGTAGTTACAGAAAAAGGCCTTTGGTTTGCAATTTGCTTTTAATATTGATTTCTAAAGTTCTCTTTTATAAAATCAAATTGATACAGCATAAAAACTTTCGGAGTTCTTTAATTTTTTTTTTCCCTCTATGACTGTCCCTGTTGTAAGACAACCCAATATTGAACCCGACTTGATAGATCAAACCCATATCACTTTAAATCTCTTTGATACCATACTTAAAACAACTAACACCCGGGTAGAACTTGAACGTTCATGGGCTGCAATTGAAAGGGATATAAACATCCAGGAACAGTTGGAAGCCAGGCAACGACAACCTAGAAATCAATCCTAGCTTCCTTTCCTAAAGGTATACCCTTCTCCTTTTTACATCTTACTAACTTTTGGATGCCTAGACACTGTACTTTTTAAAGCCTTAAGTACAGACTCTGGAACAACATCTTTTTGGTGCCGTTGCCGGGGACAAAGTTACGAAACCTTTTCCCTGGGAAGAACGACATATTTTCAAGTTTCACCCTTTGATAGTGAACAAAGAGTGAGCACGTTCTAAAAGGATTTTCTTATCTTTCACTTGGTGACTCTATGTATAAGTAAGCTGGCATCTGGTCGAAGGAATACCAAACAAATCCCAGAGAACAAGAAAACCACGCCTGTTTCAGATCCCGAAAAAATACTAAAAGCTAGAGGTTCTCTTAAGCTGACTACTGCAGTCTATCAGCTTAAACACCCACAACCCAAGACCAAAAGTGCTTGTGAACCTTCAACTTCACATAGTACACCTCCCGAAACCACTAATTCATTTTTATTCAGCTCTGTGGTTAAAAGTGAAATCCTTCTGAAAACCTCTGTCGGACACAAAGGTAAAAGCCCGACTGTAAATTTATCAGCAGTTGATATCCCAGCGAATCTCCTTTCAAACTTCCCCACATCACCAAGTCTCGAAGAGTATACTATATACTCAAATCTCACACCCGCGGGATCCCCTGATTACGTCTCCTACAAATCCGAAGAGCCAAGTCCTCGCGTCTCCGATCACCTGTCTTTGGCCTTCCCGTCTCACGAAGAAGTTAAAGATTTTCTTTTAGTGTTCTAGAACCCTCTGTACAATACACTGTTTCCTTATCCAGTAGTACCAATGGCAGCCACCAGAGGAGGAGGTGGAGGGGTTTTCAGAGGTGGAGGAGTTNACTAAAGTGGCTGCAAGATATGCGCCTTTGGTTCTACCTGTCCCTCTTCATGAACTTCCCGAAAATTATATAAAAAACTTACCTAAGTTTACAGGAGAAGGAGACTTGACCATAGCCGAACATATAAACTTCTTCAATTAGTTCACGGATATCCCAGGTCTCAAACATGAAGACGTGTATTCGAGGATTTTTGTCCAAAATTTCGAAGGATAGGTACGAACCTGGTTTCGAAGCCTACCCGCAGGGTCTATTCTATCTTACAATGCCTTAGAAGATGCCTTTCTTAGACATTGGGGTGAAAGAAAAGACCACTTATATTATCTAACCGAGTTCGGATCTTTAAAGAAAAGGAATTCAGAAACAGTTATGGAATTTATCCAAAGATTTAATAAACTGTATAATAAGATCCCAATCGAAGTCAAACCTTCCCAACCTGCAGCCAAAGTAACCTTCACAGGAGCTTTCAAACTCGACTTCACCCTTCTCTTAAGAGAAAGGAGGGGGGCTACCTTAACCCGAATGCAGGATGATTCTGTAGAAATTGAGTCCAACATGATGGCCTCTAGTAAGTTGAAAGCTAGGATAGAAACGAAGAACAGAGAAACCATATGTTTTAGGGAACAAGCGGGACCCTCAGGATCTAATAGATCTACAGACGACAAAATGGATGATATGGCTAGGGTAATTAAAGAATTGTCGAATAATATTTCTAGAATGGAGCTAGACCAATCCAAGAGTGATCCTTTCGTTAAATGAGAATTCAGAAGAAACCCCAACCCTCAAAATCAACAAAGGCAGACTAAAAATGAAGATAAAAAAATTCAAACCCCTTTAAAAAATGAAAATTTTATAGGAGGAAATGATCAAGAAGATTTCGAAGGTCTGGGAGAAGATGTGACAAATTTGGGTGATGAATGCACTCAACCTTATATAACTAAAGAAGAGTATGAGAAGTCTTTAAGCACACAACAACCCTCAGATGCAGATGAAACAACACAGATGTCTCAGACCATCAAGAAGTAACTGATTCAATAATGGCTGAAGTCCAACCTAGGTATAACCTGAGGTCTAAAAACAAGTCCACGTTTATTTCTCAACCCAGGAAAATTCTCCCTAGAGGTGAAGTATATGTACCCACCCCAAAGGAGACCGAAACATCTAAAGGGACTGACTTATTGGATCCAAAGACGAAGGAGGTTGAGACCCAAACAAAGGAGATCAAGATAGCCGATACACAAACATCGGTAATTAAGATAACGAGTAATAAATCAGCTCAGACAAATAAGTTAGAGAAGAAAGAGTTCGAGGTTTTAACCAGAGAAACAGACAAAGGTGGTGGTGGTTTTAGTGTAGAAAATGAAATAAATAGGATCAAAATACCTATTCTGCTGGTTGAATTAGCAAAAAACCTTGCATATCGAAAACATATAACCAAGGTGATAGGTTGTTCGGACCAAGAAAGTCAATTGGATGAAATAAGTTTGGAAGATGACAAGCCAAATATCACTTTCGGTCCACATTTCGAGGGCGCCAGAGACTCTGTTTCCCCTTTCTATATCACCCTAAATGTGCATGATCGACTGCTGCATAACTGCATGCTAGATTCTGGAGCTTCACATAATGTGATGCCCAAAGCTATTATGGATAGACTAGGCCTTGAGATCACCCGACCTTACGGAGATCTCTACTCTTTTGATTCAAGAAGAGTCAAGTGCTTAGGTATGATAAAATATTTAGTAGTCACCATTGCGTAGGTCCCAATCAAAAGTGTTCTGATGGATGTAGTTATTGCTGATATCCCCCCAAAATATGGATTACTGTTATCAAGGTTGTGGGGAGACAAACTCGAGGGATCCCTTCAACTGGACATGACTTATGCCACAATTCCTATATTTGGTGGGCAACTTACTAGGTTATACAGGGAAATGAGGCTAGCCTATACCATGAGCGATCCTTAGAATCCTAACAATTTTCTCGTTTACATTGCCGATCAAGATCTAGGAAATTGTATTTTGTCTTTTGATGATGGTATAGATAGTTGCACATAAGAAAACTATATAGAAGAGAAAGATTCCAAAAATATGCATAGTACAGGGATCTGGAAAATGTTTTTTGATGGTGCTCTGTCATGTGAAGGAGCTGGTGCAGAAGTACTTTTTTTGGCACCTGAAAATACGTTTTTCGTCCCTTTCTCTTACAGGCTTCAATGGGATATAGACTACACTAACAATGTATGCGAATATGAAGCCTTAGTATTAGGATTGGAAGCTGCCAAGAAACTGAACATAAAGAACTTGGAAGTATATGGAGACGCTGAGTTGATAGTTAAACAGATTAATCGACAATACCAGGCCAAACACCCGAGATTGAGAGCATATAGAAATTGTGCATGGGATCTAATGGAGAATTTCTTCTCGTATATAAATATTCACTTCATCCCACGCGTCGAAAATTTGCAGGCCGATTTGTTAGCCAAGGTAGTCTTGACGTTCGCTCCCCCCACAAATTTTAAATTAAAATATCATATAGAGGTAAGGCACAGACCATCCATCCTGAACAACATACAACACTAGCAGGTTTTCGAGGATGACGAACGGATCAGAAAGTTCCTCGAAGCAGTGGGTGACTTTTCTAAAACTCATATCGATCAAGAGAATCAAAATGACCATACGTGGATCATGCAAGAAGGAGAAGACCCTCAAGAGTTCTGAGAAAAAATTGCCAACCATCGCATGTTAGTTCTAAAAAATAATCAGATTCCAAAGGGACTAATCCCCTGGAGAGACTTTTCGATCAAAATGACATGCCTTTAAAATCTACTCTTCAACCCCAACCCAAAGAGGTCGAAGATTGCGATATAGGGACCAAAGAAGATCCCAGGATGGTGAAAATATCAAAATATCTTCTTCCTGAGGTGAAAAATAAGTATAAAGATTTGCTTGCATGATATAAAGATGTTTTCGCTTGGTCTTACAAAGAGCTTAGGACTTACGACACTACCGTGATCGAACACAAGATACCTCTGAAGCCTGGTATCAAACCCTTTAGGCAAAAGCTTAGACAAATCAACCCTATCTTATTACCCGTAGTCAAAAGAGAAGTCAAGAAGCTTTTAGACGCGAAAATAATAATACCACTAAGATACTCCGATTGGGTGGCAAACCTGGTTCCAGTTAGAAAAAAGAGTGGAGAGATTAGACTATGTGTTGATTTTAGAAATTTAAATAAATCTTCCCTAAAAGACAACTATCCTTTACCTAAAATGGATCACGTCTTAGAAAAGGTAGTCGGAGCAAATAGGATGTCTATGATTGACGGTTTCTCTGGGTACAATCAAATTGCTGTAAACGAACAAGATAAAGAAAAAACAACTTTCACTACACCCTGGGGTACATTCATGTATGATAAAATTCCTTTTGGTCTATGCTATGGATATCGCTTTCGTCGACGAAAGAGACAAGTTTGTAGCTATCTACCTCGATGATCTAATTGTTTTTTCTAAGTCTGACGAATATCATTTAATACATCTCAAACAAACTTTCGAAAAATGCCGCAAGTTCGGTCTGTCTTTAAACCCTAAAAAGTCTCACTTCGCCATGCGAGAAGGTAAACTCCTAGGCCATATTGTGTCCCGAGATGGAATTAAAATTGACCCTAGCAGGGTTCAAGCTATAGACACAATAAATATTCCTAGAAATGTAAAGGAAATCCAGTCATTCTTAGGAAAGATAAAATTTTTGAGAAGGTTTATTCCAAACTTCGCTAAAATTGTAAAATTGATCACAGGTATGTTAAAGAAAAACAACGAGGTAAAATGGACAGTAGAGGCCAAAGAATCGTTTGCACGTATCAAGAGGGTTATAAGCGAGGCACCTGTACTGGCAAGCCCCGACTATCTAAAGGATTTTCTCATTTTCTCATTCGCTTCTGAGCACACTATTGCCGTAGTGCTCGTCCAGAAAAATGAGGAGGGTTTCGAACAACCGATAGCCTTTTTCAGCAAAAGTCTCAGAGACGCGGAACTAAAATATGATATAATGGAAAAACAAGCATATTCTATGGTAAAGGCATTAAAGGCTTTTAGGACTTATGTATTTCATTCCAAGATAATCGTGTATGTACCTACTAGCTTTGTAAAATACATTTTAGTGCAGCCTGACAGTGATGGAAGAAGGGGACGGTGGCTCGCAAAAATTCAAGAATTTGATCTGGAAATAAAGCCAATGAAGCTGATAAAGGGTCAAGGTTTGGCTAAACTCTTAGCTAAATCCAATTACAGAGCCCTCGGCATAAATAACATACAGGGATGTGGAGAAGAGGAATATATGAACGAGCTCTCTATGAGCAAACAAGTGAAGTCAAGATCGAAGAGAAGTTTACATCCTCTGACTGGTACAAAAACATAGTATCGTACCTACTGACTTTGAAGTGCCCAAGTGATTTATCTCCATCCAAAGCCATAATGCTAAAACTACATGTGGTCAAATACTGTATATCCGAGGGTAAATTGTTTTGGAAAGAACCACTTGGTTTCCTGTTGGTTTGTTTGGTTGAATCTGAAACATAGAAGGTCATAAGCGAATTCCACGAAGGAGTGTGTGGGGGATATCACGCTTGGAGAGCGACAACTTATAAAATATTGAGGGTAGGGTATTATTGGTCTAAGATTTTCTTGGATGTAAATGTCAAAGTCAGGGCTTGCGACCCTTGCCAACTATTCTCAGGCAAGCATAAATTCCCAGCATTACCTTTAGTTCCAGTCAAAACAGAGGCTCCTTTTCAGCAGTGGGGGCTGGATTTTATAGGTGAAATTAACCCCCATTCCAGCGCACAACACAAATGGATCCTAACCGCCACAGATTATTTCACTAAATGGGTAGAGGCTATTCCTACCAAGAGGGCTACAGATTCAGTGGTAATAGATTTCCTAGAAGAAAATATTTTATCTAGATTCGGCTGCCCCCGATAGATAGTAAAAGATAATGATCAGGCTTTTAAATCTATGGCTATGATCAGTTTTTGCCAAAAGTACAATATTGTACTCGACCATTCTACGACATATTATCCCCAAGGAAATGGACTGGCTGAGTCTTAGAACAAGAGTCTGATCAACATAGTTAAGAAAGTGTTGAACGAGAACAAGAGATCCTAGCATATACATTTAAAATACGCACTATGGGCAAATCGGATTGGCACAAAAAAATCCATCGGTATTTCTCCTTTCCAGATGGTATACAAGACTGACGTGGTATTACCTATAAACCTATCAATTCCCGTGATGAAACTATGGCAAGATGAGAAAGAAGAACCAAACCGCGTCACAAGGAGAATAAATCAGTTGATCGAATTACAATAGCATAGGGTCGAGGTGGACGAAAGATTGCAAAAATATCAAGACGACATGAAAACGTTATTTGACCGTAAGACAAAAGACAAAGAGTTTCTTCCAAGAGATTTGATCTTAAGATGGGATACTAGGAAGGTAGATTCGGCGAAATAAGGTAAATTTAATCATATTTGGTATGGACCATTTAGAGTCGCAAATTTCGAAGGAAAACATTCATTTTTATTAGAAAATCTAGATGGTAAAATCTTCAACGCCCCTGTCAATGGGCATTATCTAAAACACTACATGACATAATTAGTTCTCCGAGGTTTTCCATTGTATATACCGGTTTGTATTTGCTTTCTATTTTATGATTCCCTTGAGGTAAGTTTTCAATTTTTATTTTTTAGGTCAATATAAATAGAGATACAGGGTTTTCAAATACATTTAACTTTTTTTTAAAAGGACACTCTTTGTGTTTACAGGATTTCAGTTTACAAACTAAACGAACGAATGGAGAAAACATAAGGTCATGTATCAGAGATTTACATTTGCTGAAAACAGGTGACAGAAAAGGTTTTCAGTTATTTTAAAAATGGTAAGGCAAAGGTACGAACTCCTAAAAATTCTGTCCCTTAAGAAAGCAGAGATCTCCAAAATATCATAAAAGTCCCATAAATCTAATGTTTTTACTCAATTGATTATTAAAAAGTACAGTTACTCGCTTTGGATCCAAATATTTTTAACTTAAAACACATATAGGTGGTAGTAAAACAAACAGAAAGTGAAGCATCTCTGGGGAAGGGCTTTCAAAAAGCAGTTTTAATTTTCGACCCCTACCCCTCAACATACAAGCATCTATCTGTCACCTTTCTTTTGGTCTTCAGATTTGTCTTCTTGAAAATGCCAAATGTCTTTTCGGATTTATATACGTAGGGAGAAGAGATTATGTTTAAACTTTGAAAGCTGTAAGCGTGTTTTGGAAAGAAGGCTAGTCTTCATAGCTCCTCGGTCTCTTACTAAAGAAGTTATGCGTAGGTAGATCTTGACTTTTCTAGGTTTTTCAACAGTTTCGAAGGGTTAAGGCTTACTCGAAGGAAAACCCCCAGAAAAATGTTTCCCCTTTTTTTTTCTCCCTGTGGACCAAGGTGTTGTGAAAGTCAAAGGAAGGTTGGCACCGAGTAATCAAAGTAAGTTGACATACCTACATTGCAAAATATTACGCAGATATCACCCCTCTTACAATTTGATTGCCCCCGCTTCATATTCTAAAAAGAAAATTATAAGACATATGATGAAAGGAAAGTTATATCTAATTGTACATCTAGTTTGAAGAGACGATGAAAGGAAATTCAGAAATGATTGCCCTCATCTCAGCATTTAAATGCATAAATAATTTTCGAAGCACTGAAAGGAAATTCAACAAGAAGGGGCAGATAACTTCACTGGGGTACTGAACAGGCCCGCTAGCAGTGAAGCAATGTCTGAGATATTTGTAAGGCTGTTATACATGAATTTCACTCAGCTCTGGTGATCAACTTTCTCAAGACGGGATCCACATCTTGAGTCCAGATGGGACTGCCTGATTAAAAAATGCAAATAAATTTCGTTGGGCATAAGCTAAAAAATGCAAGATCTATTGGATTTCCTAAAAATGTTTTGATTTGTCCTAATGTAGACCTAAACTTAGTAAAGAGAAAGAGAAAGTTGCAAAAGGGACTGTAGCTGAGTGAGAAATATATTTGAGTGATGAAGCCTTACAGAAGTAAAAGACAAAAATCTTTTCCTCCCTCTGTTTATCTTTTCCCTAAAGCAAGTTTCACAGAAGTGAAACCAGTGACTCCATTTACCCAATACAGGCACATGGTCCACTGTTCTTCCCGCCTCACAAGGAAATGGGATCCCTCGTTGGAGCCGCATTTTTCATTTGGTTCAAATCTATTTTAAAGGTCAAATGTCGGTTCTTAAGTTCTTTTT
>CBVK0103003176.1:0-15261 GCA_900067695.1 Picea abies | reverse complement strand
GATATGGTTGATAAGTACGAAAGTTGCATTAATTTATCATGGGAAGGTGTTGTATTGCAAAATTGTGTGGAGTGAAGAAAAATGCGTTCCATAATTTAACTATGCATAAGAAACAAATCAATATAATAATCGATATGGCACAATTTACATATATCATGTAAGTGAGTAAAATATATATTATATAAATGTGTTATATATCATGTAAATGTGTTATATACATCCTGAGTGGGCTTAATGGTTAAGAACGTGTGTTTCATCTTAAGAGGTCACAAGTTCAAATCCAAAAGGGTGTAGGGTGTGTATACCTCCATAGACTTTACCAGTCAAATCGTTGGGCGGAGTAGGGTGTGTATACCTCCATAGACTTTACCAGTCAAATCGTTGGGCGGAGGGGGTCCTTTCTCCCATAAACAAGGGGGTCTCATACACCAATTAGGTGTTTGTCTTGGTCGTGACCTTAAAAATAGATTATTATTATTATTATTATATAATAGAAACAATTTAAGCAATTGTTAGGTTATAATTATTTGGATGGGATGTTAGATGAGTTCCAAGTGGCTTTCTATGCATAAGTTTGATGTGATTGGTCAAGGACGAAGGTACTAAGGCATGTAATAGTTCTGAGTGCGAGGGACATTGGTATGACAATGCATGAACGAAAAGTTGGAGAGGAAGATTATGGTTTGTCTAATGCGTAGGCTTGGTAATTATGAACCGGAACTGATGGAATTGCGGGTAATAATACAACAATGTGGGTACGGAGGTTCCAACAAGGATGAAGGAGTGTTTTTTAGGGAAGATACAAACCATAAGCTAAATATTCTCCCAATCAGATCTTAGAGTTAGGATGGCTAGTCTGCTATATATAATATGAGTGTAATTGCTCCAAAACTCGAGGGTGCCAAATTTGAGGCTTCTAGTGGGGGTTTTAGTTTGTTAGAGGTGGGGTTAGTGCTTCGATGTGGATCAGCTGAGATGTGGACTCTTGAAGGTTGGTTGGTTGGTTTGGTTGGCAGGTAGATTGGTTTTCCTGGAGACTTATTTGGTAATCTGATTCTACAAGTGGTGGTGTGGCTGGGAACATTTGTGGTAGTGATAGTCAGGACTCAAGGGATTCTCTACGTGGGGGTGAAGGATCTAGGTCACCAAGTAAGCCACATGGAACATACATTTATTTGATCAGGGATAGTTTGAGCTACATGGCAGATTCTACAGGTGATAAAGTTCCAGAGTCAAGTGCACAGGGACATAGAAGACAATACAAAAAATATTCTAGTTGAAGTGTGGGATGAAAACCAATCCCCCCATGATTAGAGTTGAGTGGGTGTCAATAACAGCCAAGACGACCTATGAATTATTGTTCTCAATGGAGATGAAAGAGGAGGTAGACGCCACTGAGTGAGTAGATATAGAAAAAATAAAGAGGGTGGTATAAGAGCACATAGAAAATGAATTTGATGGTTAGTTCTCTTACCATGGCTTCTCAAGAAGCAGGTATACTAAGGTTTTCATGGCAATTAAACAATATTGGCTCACAAAAGCGCTCATTGCCTAGGTGTATAAGGAAATACTAGAGCCCTTTATGTTATTTCAATCCAAATTTGAGGTGTTTTGCATATTGGTGTTTGGCATCAAGATCGTGGTGGTGGACAAATAGACTAGAAACACTAGAGGCACATGGACTTCTCAAGGAACATATGCAAATACAATCATTATTAATGTAGAGACTGACTCAGATGTAGATAAGGACACAAGCCATGCATTCCCGTTTCATGCTGACATTGAGGGACCTAGTCCTCCAAGCCAAGAATGACATGTTTCTTTACGGAAGTTCATTTATAGTCTCTTATGTTGTTGTCAAGTTTAGTCTTGTTTCCATGGGCTAGTAAACCTTTAGTTTTATTGTCCACAAACTATACAAATAGTTTATATGCAACTTTGATTACCCATAGTAGATATCTTTATAATGTTAGACAATGTGATGAACTTTGTAGATTGTTCTAAAACTCTCTAGCCTAGTTTCCTTTTTGGCAGGCTCAAAGAGTCTTGACTGTAATTTTTGTGCCATAGTATATAAATAGACCTTGCTTACAAAAAAAAATTGTCAAGTCTAATATTTAAAAGTTAAGAGGTTAGTTTAATAAGTTGTTATTAATATTGTTGGTTATTTAGCTAGTTATGTGTCCACTGGTGTCACACTAGTTTACTTTGATAGGTTTATTTAGGATTTTCATCCATGAATATCGAGAAACATTTAATGGTTTTTTTTTCCAAGTTATAAATCTCGGGGAAAACCCTCAAGTACTTCCCCTCATTTCGAGGATGGTACTCAGGGTAAACCCTAGAATCTTTAGGGTACAAGGCTGGCCAACACTAAGGATCAAAGTCATTACAATGATATACTTGTTAAGAGCTCAACATGTCACTTGAGGGAATTGAATCTAGGTGGGGAGGATAACAATCATTCCTCCCAACCACTCTAACCAAACCCAATTAACAAACATTTAATGAGTTTCCTTGCTAGATTTTTGTATCAATGTACTCTATTAATATATTAATAAGAAATCTAACAAAGAATAAATATCTTCATGAAAAACTTCTATACTCTATTAATATAAATAAAAAAGCTACAAAACTTAACATTTAAAAAAAAACTTGGGAAAACCTCCCTTGTCTTTTTTTTAACTTCACACAAAAACGTCTTACCAATCAAGTTAACCCTTGAGACTAAGCAAAACTAAGCATTGTAAGTATAAGATAATAGAATAACTATTCTAAAACTTTATCCATACCATCTTAGTAGAGAAAAAATAAGGCCAATCACACTTATATAAATACCATCTTAGTAGAGAAAAAATAAGGCCAATCACACTTATATAAATGTATAAATTATGATTTGTGAATAAAATGATTATGCTTATTAAAATAAATTAGATATACATAAAATTTGTGCATTCTAAAATTGTTTTATAATATAGATATATTTTTCTTTTGAAAACTCCTTATTTCATATGAATAAAGAAAATTAGTTTGTGGTATGTGTTTTTTTATACAATCTGAGTGGGCCTAATGATTAAGAACACGTGTTTCCTCATAAGAGGTCAAAGTTCAAATCCAGAGTACACTAATTTGCAGAATAAGATGCTTATTAGCATTGCTTCAAATACCTATCACATTCATTTAACACTTAAGAAAGGGTGGCATAAAGTTGCTAAATCTAAACTATTGGATAATATAAGAGAAGGCCAAGGTGCAACACCACTGTAATAAGAACAAACTCTCATGAGCTTCATGGTGAAGTTGGACATTGGACAAATCCTAAAACACTATCTCAATTTCAAAATATATTTTACATTACAATACTTCATAACTTATTAACTTATCAAACAAATAAAATTAAGAAAGCTAATTTTAGAACTTTTCAATTATAAAAACAAAATACTAAAAGAAACAAATTATTATTAAAAAAAAAATTTAATTTAATTTAGATTAATTTTTTTTTTCTTTTTTTAAGGCTAAAAAGGTTTTAGGTCTTTTCTATTATATAGAAGAGAGTTATATCAAAATTTGAGGGGATATGCCATTATGGAAACCAAATCCCTTATTCAAACAATTTTTCATATCAAAATTCACCAATTGTCTAAGTCATATAGATACTAATAACTAAAACCATACAAATTGCCAGCCTATCATGGTTTTTGACAAAAACATGCCCTATGAATCTAATAGTGTTCATATATCCACAAAAACAAAGCATAAAAAATTGTTCCAAACTAGTTATCAATCAGTTTCTCTTCTGTCGCTTCTTCCTAAATTTTTATTAGGGATAGAGAGTTAGAGTCCAAGTCGACTGGGTTATCCTTGGTTCTTGTAGAACTAGATGTTCCACCTTCCTGCTTCTATTGAGTCCCTTGATCGCTAGTTGGAGACACTTTGAATCTAATGCCAAACTGCGACTCACATAGCAATTCAAACCTCCCTTCGAAGATGTGTATGGAATGTAGGATATCCCTCCTCTCCTCCATGGTCTTTCTCTAGAGCTTGGCCCACCGTGGCCTTAACTATCCAATATGTTTCTGCAATTTTGAAGTACTTCGTGTCGTGTGACCTGGAGTGCACTGGATCCATTACCCAATCCTACACCTCCTCTACTTCCTTCTTTGTTGTTTCTGAGTAGTGCTCCTAGAAATGATGCCTTGTTTTCCATGCTTCTTGAGTTGCTCTGGTGGGGGCTACTGGTCCTTGGGAGAATGAAGCCTTATCATTCCTCTTTGACCTTTTTCTTCTCGCCCTCCCCCACTTACCATATCCCCTGGCCATCTTGGAAAACACTACCAAATGCAGACAACTGATGAGATTTTTCCAAATCCTTCTCGACCATCAATTCCCCACCAACGACCACCTTGAACAAATGCCCCAATCTACAAACTAGTCCTGAAGCTCTCCCCTACTCTAGAGTGCTAATGAAATTGCTCATCCCCTTAAGGACAACACAAACTCCGTAGCCCTGAGACTTAAAAGCCCCAAAACACGTATGATCTAAAAGTGTAGGAAGAAGAAGAGACTAGGTACCGCGTCGAGCTATCCCCTACAAACCAAGGCATATACACCAATATATACTAAACACATATTTCATAGAACATGTAGTGGAGGAGAAGGGTCAACAAAAACAAGTAATTCTCCATATATTGGACTTAATGGATAAAAAATTTGAACCAATTTACAAAATAGTTTACGACATTGACAAACTTAGAGGATGTCAAGCATAACCCCATGAAAACCACTACTCACGAGTTTGAAGGTACCCTTCCAACCCTATCTCGATCGATAAAGATCTTGAAAAAAAGAAAAACATTCAACAATAACAGAGATAGACACATGCACCCTTAGGTTAGTAACACATATTCTCTCTTGGTTAGCTACACATGTTCTCTCTTCATAGCTCTATAGATGGGAACTAGACTTCCCCTTTTGGTTTTGTCAAATTATCGTTTATGTTGCTTTTAGTGGCCATACTACTACTGGAGATACATATGAAAAACACTCTACCTTGCAATCTGACAAGTAATTAACTAAAAATTTTAACTAATAATATAAATTTGAAAATTTCAACTAACTTAAAAAAACATTAAAATATCATATTCTTTAAAATGTAATAAAAAAATACAATGTGTACAAATGTACTACAAAATATATATATTTGGGCCTCATTAAAATATAATAATAAAAAAATATAATCATTTTTTTAATGTACAAATGTACTAAAAAATATATATATTTGGGCCTCTTTAAAATACAATTGTTTTCAAAGTTTTAATTTGATTTTTTTATTTAAAGATATAATTTTCAATATTCTAGAACAAATCGTAAGCATGAGATAGATTTTACCTTCATTTAAAAAGAATATTATATTATTAAATGGAATTGCATCGTTATATCCAAAAACATTTCACTCAATCTAATATTTTGACAGACAACCTCAATTTCAGAGCTTATTATCTTCATGGGACCCTCTTGGTAAAAGCAATCTTGTAATCCCCAGATTCCCCACTCATGGATATGGGCGGCCATATGGATATGCACTACTTTCGTATGAGGTTGTGCAGGAATTTGGTATGCGTGCTTTCGGTGCCAAATATCTCGGTGCTTTTACCAAAGTTTGTATCAGTACGTCTGGAATTTTCTGCACCATTTTTTCTTCACACAAATGCCTCTAATGTCAATCTCAAGCCTTATCTTCACCCAACTTTATCTCAACTCTTCTGTTTACCCTATCGCCATCATCCTAAGTTTTACCCTTCTGTCAATGGCTGCCATACTGTAATTGAAATATAATTTGCGAAACATCTCTCTGTGTTCTTGCTTTATAACCAAATTATAATTCCCAGATTCGTTATCATTTCCAAATTATCTGGTTAATTCCGCCGAAATTCCTCAGCGGAATTCGTTCTTTACATTGAACCAATAACATTAACTGCGTTTAAAGCTTGGATACAGCAATTCTCAGTTTTAAATTACAAGATTTGGAGATCTGTTGAGTAGATATAATCCTGTATTTAATAGCCTATGGGAGAGATCGCTCTCACACATTGATTTCTGCAATTTAACTCTTTTTCTGTTCAACTTGATGATGAGCTTCCCCAATTTCTTCACTGTCCCCTAGCTGAATAAGTTATTCCAAGAGCTAGCTGTCAAGATATTTTTATAGTTGTCCCTACCTACTGTTTTTGAAGGCTTCACAATCTAAAATGAAATGTTTTTCTGTTTCCACTTTTCAGGAGGTGCAGAACACAAAACCTTTCTTCCCAAATTTCTTTTGATCTTTTCCAAAGCCCAGTTTCACAACAGAGTTGATAAGAATTAATTCTTAATTATACAATAAGCATTTTGACTCTCCAATATATATTGAACCCTATAATCTATAATCATAATCATGTATTTAATCATTAAACTTGATAGATTTACAGATTTATCAAACAATCTAAATAAAACACACAACATTTAACAGATGCCCAAAAACCAGATCACCATTGGCCCATCAAAATTGAAAATTTAACGAATTCAACTCTATTATTAGCCAAGGCACTTGAATAGTTACAAAGCTGTATCTATATTATGATTTTGAGGGAAGAGACCCTGTCTGTCCCTGTATTATATAACATTAATACAGATCAAATTACATTAAAATTAGTAACCAAATCTGGTCAATATTAACCAGAGACACTTTCTTCTTTCTGAAGCTCCCTGATGGCAGCTTCATCATCTCATATGATCTGAGCAACAACACTTCCGTGACTGAATACAATGACACAGAGAGCAACCCAACAATACAAGAAAAACGATAAAAATCGTCTGTGTAATACCCATGATTGGGATTATCTATCAAGCCTTTGCACCCTGTCTGTTGTTCCTTAAAACTCTCTGGATCCTCTTATAAGCGGTCTTGTTAATTCTGTCTTGTCTTTGCGGATTTTCCGTGGCATCATAGGGTTGCGTAGACTTGCGCTGCTCTTCTTCTTGACGTGAGATCCACGGCTCTTTCATTCAATATTTCTGCCATTTCCCTGACGTTATTCCTCTTTTATTGAAAGTCAGTGGATGTTGGTAAAAAAAGACGCGTCCGGAAGGATGCGTACGCGTCGGGAGCTCCTTGGATTCAGAAAAAAGGGCAGAAAATGTGATAGCAATATCAAAGTGCGCAGCCACTGTGCTCTCTGTTATTGCACGTTGGAGTCGTTTCCTCCGAGTGGAGTGGAATGGATAAATTGAGGTTCATTGTTCACAGATTCAACAAACATTTTCCAAAATTGGAAAATAAACATGGAATCAACGAGGTTTTTTTTTTCCGAAATTGAAAACTACTGCAGTGTTGAAACATCAACGACAAAGGCTTCTTTGAATCTAAGCAATTAACACCGACTTTGCGATTGAAATGTGACCAACCAGATTTTAATTACGTTTTTTTTTTTTTCAAAAGAGACCGGCTCGTTTTCGCCATTGGTGAACGGGCTTGTGACGCTATGCTTATATAAGTTTAATTACAGGAGTAATTATCACGCATTAAGAAGTGGTGGGATCCCATTTGATTGGGTTTGAATCAGTGGCGATAACTTCGCCACTTTTCAACTATTTTTTAGAAATATATTCGTTTAAACCTAAAAATGATGATTTCTGTTACATTTCAAAATTAGGTTTTAGATTTTTTTTATTTTTTTTTAAAGTAAAATTAGGTTTGGCTGGAATAGCTTTCTTTTATTTATATATATATATATGTTAATTGTATCTAGACTGAATGATTGAGATCGGGAGAAGTTGAGCTGTAATAGCTTTTACATATATATATGTTAATTGTATCTGGATTGAATGATTGAGATGGAAGAAGTGTTATATTCTTTAATTAAGTTCAATTTATATTAATGATATGTTGAATTTTTAATAAGTATAATATTCTTAATTGGATTTAGATTAAATGATATGATTTGTAAAAATGTTATATTTTTATTTAAGTTCAATTTATATTAATGATATGTTGAATTTTTAATAAGTATAATATTATCACGATTTTGAATTGTGGTAGTTTAAATGTGCTATGTTTTTGTCTTTTTCAGTCATATTTTTGGGGATATTTGCCCAAAATGTAGCTAGATATTGTTGGGTCTGCAGATTTGCAGATTTGAGTGGTTGAATCTATATAATCCAAGTGCTCCAAATAAGCTGAATCCATTTTTACATTCGAAAATATAATTTAAACAACATAAAGTTATGATTTCCTGTGGATTTATGTTGTTGTAGATTTATGTTGTTGAATTTGAGTAAGAAAGGAAAAAAAGTAGACCAGTTATACAAAATTATTTAAATTTATTAAGTTATAATTAAATTAAATGTTAAATTTTGATGTAAAAGACTTTTTTAATTTACCAAAAAAAAAACTTTAAACATAATAATTTTATTTTATTATTAAGTAATTTTATTTTATTATTAAATTGATAAAAATATACATTTTTTATCCCTTCTAATTCAAAATTATAACAATTTCACATACTTACACATACTCTTCTAATTCAAAATTATAACAATTTCACATATTTACACATACTTATATAAAAACATATATAAAAAATAACACTAATTTTATATAAAAAGCAACACTAACTTTATGACTAAACACTTTGGGATTTACTATCCTCCCTTATATATACCCTTGCTATGTCCCTACCATGTCCTATAAAACCATAAAGCTAAGGTGAGCACGGTTTACATTCATTAAAATTCAAAATTCGTTTAACAAAATGTAAATTAAAAATTAAAAGTAAAAAAAATGGAATTGGGATTGTGGTTTAGTATTTGTTAAGTGAGGAATTTACTATATTACTAATAAAATTTGATTATGAGTTGATTTTGTATGAATCATATTTTAAAATTATAATTATATATATATATATATATATATGATTGATACAAAATTAATTTATAATCAAATTTTATTAGTAATATAATATATTAATTGGATATGGATTGAATGATTGAGATGGGGAGAAGTGTTATACTGTTTAATTAAGTTCAATTTATATTAATGATATGTGGAATTTTTAATAATTATAATATTGTTAATTGGATCTAGATTAAATGATCAAGATTTGTAGAAGTGTTATATTCTTTATTTAAGTTCAATTTACATTAATGATATGTTGAATTTTTAATAAGTATAATATTGTCATGATTTTGAATTGTTGTAGTTTAAATGTGTTAAGTTTTTGCCTTTTTTTTATTATAATTTTGGGGGATATTTGCCCAAAATTCAGCTAGATATTTTTGGGTCTCCAGATTTAAGTGGTTAAATTTATATAATCCAAATGCTCCAAATAAGCTAAATCCATTTTTATTTATCTTAATTTTAAGATTATAATTAAGTTAAATGTTAAATTTAGATGTAATTTTTTTTTTAATTTATAAAAAAAACCTTAAACATGATAATTTAACTTTATTATTAAGTTGATAAAAATATATACTCTATTCCTTCAAATTAGAAATTATAACAATTTTTAAAAAATAATACTAATTTTATATAAAAAGTAATTAAACATTTTTTAATTTACTCTCCTCCCTTTATATATACCCATTATAACAATTTCACATACTTATATACACAATAACACTAATTTTATATAAAAGTTAATTAAACACTTTTCAATTTACCCTCTTCCCCTTTTATATATACCCTTCCCATGTCCTATAAAACCTTAAATCTTTGTAAGGTAAGGTGAGCACGGTTTACATTCATTCAACAAAATGTAAATAAAAAGAAAAAATGGAATTGAGGTTGTGGTATAAAACCTTAAATCTTTGTGAGGTAAGGTGAGCACGGTTTACATTCATTCAACAAAATGTAAATAAAAAGAAAAAATGGAATTGAGGTTGTGGTTTAGTACTTGTGAAGTGAGGAATTTATTATATTATTAATAAAGTTTGATTATGAGTTGATTTTGTATAAATCATATCTTTAAAAAAAATTATTTATGTATATGTGTATATAAATAAATTTTAAAGTTGTGGTTTAGTGGTTTATCAAGTCATTGTCATAATGATTGTTAAAGTTCATTAAGTTTGATTATGAGTTGATTTTGTATGAATCATATTTAAAAATAATAATAATAATATATATGTGTATATAAATAAATTTTAAAGTTGTGGTTTAGTGGTCCATCAAGTCATTGTCATAATAATGATTAAAGTTTATTTCGAACTCAATATTTTGAAAAAAAATAGTTTATGTAACTTATACATACATATGTATGTATGGAGTTGTGGTTTGGTGGTCATTTAAAGTAGCTATCATAATAATGACTCAAGTTTGATTTTCAAAGGGCTCACTTCACACTTAAATGTTAGTTATAACTATTTAGTCACATTTTTTGTTGTAACTTAATTGTCTTTGATATAAAAAATGTATTGGCTTATAATGACAATATCTCTCCTTGATAATAATAGAGAAGAACACACATACACATGGGACAATGTGAGTGTTTTCTTTGGTGAGGTGGAGAATATGGGTAAGCTTAGATTTATAATATTTGCATTTGGGTTATGATATTTCAATGTCATAAGTTCAATCCTTATATTTTTCTTAGAGAATGAGTTTGTAATATGTATCATAATATCTGTATATTGGACATGACTTCTCAATATTTCAATATTGGATATTCTATTTTGATAAAAAAAAAATACATTTGGTAAAAAAAAATAGTAACCATCACAAACTATAAGTGAAAACACAAACCCTAATCATTAAAAAATAATATCTCAACTTTAAATTTATCTTAATTTAAAGTTATGGTTAAGTTAGATGTTAAATTTTGATGTAAAAAACTTTCTTTTGTTTATGCAACCATAAAAAACCCTTAAGATAATAATTTCACTTCATTACTTAGTTTATAAAGATATAAATTATCTATCCCTTCAAATTCAAACTTATGACAAATACACATACTTATATAAAAGGTAATGCATAAATTTATGATTAAACACTTCCTCCCTTATATATACCCTTGCCATGTCCTATAAAACGTTAAAATTTTGTAACATAAACATAGTCTACTTTCATTAAAATTAAAAAACAAATCAATAAAATTTAATTAAATTAAAAGAAAAAATAAAATTGGGGTTGTGGTTTAGTACTTGTTAAGTGAGGAATTTATTATATCATTAATAAAGTTTGATTATGAGTTGATTTTGTATGAATCATATCTTTAAAAAAAAAAATTATGTATGTGTGTATATAAATAAATTTTAAAGTTGTGGTTTAGTGGTCCATCAAGTCATTGTCATAATAATAATGGTTAAAGTTTATTTTTTAATGAGCTCAATATTTTGAAAAAAAATAGTTTATGTAACATATATATACATATATGTGTGGAGTTGTGGTTTGGTGGTCATTTAAAGTAGCTATCATAATAATGACTCAATTTTGATTTTCAATAGGCTCACTTCACACTTAAATGTTTGTTATAAAGACTTGGTCACATTTTTTGTTATGTAAAAAAGTATTTACTTATAATGGCAATGCCTAGATCCTATATACCTGTTAAGTGAGGAATTTACTATATCATTAGTAAAGTTTGATTATGAATTGATTTTGTATGAATCATATCTTTAAAAAAATAATTTATATATATGTGTATATAAATAAATTTTAAAGTTGTGATTTAGTGGTCCATCAAGTCATTGTCATAATAATGGTTAAAGTTTATTTCTTAGTGAGTTTAATATTTTGAAAAAAATAGTTTATGTAACTTATATATGTATATGTGTGTGGAGTTGTGGTTTGGTGGTCATTTAAAGTAGCTATCATAATAATGACTCAAGTTTGATTCTCAATGGGCTCACTTCACACTTAAATGTTTGTTATAAAGACTTGGTCACATTTTTTGTTGTAACTTAATTGTATTTGATGTAAAAATGTATTAGTTTATAATGACAATTCCTCTCCTTGATAATAATAGAGAAGAACACACACACATACACATGAGTTTTGGAACTACATGAGACAATGCGAGTGTTTTCTTTGGTGAGATGGAGAATATGGGTAAGCTTGTATTTCTAATATTTGCACTTGAGTTATGATATTTCAATGTCATAAGTTCAATCCTTATAATTTTCTCAGAAATTCATGGGTTTATAATATGAGTCATAATATGTGTACATTGAACGTGACTTCTCAGTATTTAGTATTGGATATTCTATTTTGATACAAAAAAAGTATATTTGGCAAAAAAACGTAACCACCATAAACTATAATTGAAAAACAAAAACCTTAATTATTAAAAAATATTATCTCAGCTTTAAATTTATCTTAATTTTAAAATTATAATTAAGTTAACTCTTAAATTTTAATAAAAAAAAAAAACATTTTTTTATTTATGAAAAAAAATACTTAACATAATAATTTAACTTCATTACCTAGTTTATAAAAATATACATTATCTATCCCTTCAAATTCAAACTTATGACAAGTTCACATACTTATATAAAATATATAAGGTGACTCATAACTTTATGATTAAACACTTTTGGATTTACTCTCCTCCCCTTTTAACCCTTATATATATCCTTGCCATGTGCTATAAAACCTTAAAGCTGTGTAACGTAAACATAATCTACTTTTATTAAAAATCAAAATTATTTCAACAAAATGTAATTAAATTAAAAGAAAAAGGGAATTGGGTTGTTGTTTAGTACTTGTTAAGTGGGAAATTTACTATATCATTATATATAAGGTGATTCATAACTTTATATATATCCTTGCCATGTGCTATAAAACCTTAAAGCTGTGTAACGTAAACATAATCTACTTTTATTAAAAATCAAAATTATTTCAACAAAATGTAATTAAATTAAAAGAAAAAGGGAATTGGGTTGTTGTTTAGTACTTGTTAAGTGTAAATTAAAAGAAAAAGGGAATTGGGTTGTTGTTTAGTACTTGTTAAGTGAGAAATTTACTATATCATTATATATAAGGTGATTCATAACTTTATGATTAAACACTTTTGGATTTACTCTCCTCCCCTTATATATACCCTTGCCATGTGCTATAAAACCTTAAAGTTTTGTAACGTAAACATAGTTTACTTTTATTAAAAATTAAAATTATTTTAATAAAATGTAATTAAATTAAAGAAAAAGGGAATTGGGTTGTGGTTTAGTAATTGTTAAGTGGGAAATTTACTATATCATTAATAAGGTTTGAATATGAGTTTATATTGGATGAATCATATTTTGAAAAAATTAATTTATGGATATGTGTGTATATAAATAAATTTTAAAGTTTTGGTTTAGTGGTCAATGTCATTGTCATAATAATGGTTAAAGTTCACTTCTTAGTCGTTGTCATAATAATGGTTAATAATGATTAAAGTTTATTTCGTAGTGGGTTCAATATTTTGAAAAAAACAGTTTATGTAACTTATACATACATACATATGTTTGTGTGGAGTTGTGGTTTGGTGGCCATTTGAATTAGTTATCATAATAATGACTCAAGTTTGATTCTCAATGGGCTCACTTCACACTTAAATGTTTGTTATAACAACTTAGTCGCATTTTTGTAGTGACTTAGTTGTCGTTGATGTAAAAATGTATTGTCTTATAATGGCAATGCCTCTCCTCGATAATAATAGATAAGAACATTGGGTTTTGGCACTACATGAGACAATGTGAGTGTTTTCTTCGGTGAGGCGGAGAAAATGGGTAAGCTTGGATTTCTAATATTTACACGTGGGTTATGATATGTCAATGTCATAAGTTCAATCCTTGTATTTTTCTCAGAGGATGGGTTTGTAATATGCATCATAATATGTGTTCATTGGACATGACTTCTTAGTATTTCAAGTTTTTTAATTATATAAGCTTCATATTCTATTTTGATATAAAAAAGTACATTTGGAAACAAAGTGTTGCATAGTAGCAACCACAAACTATAACTGAAAGACACAAACCCTAGTCATTAAAAAATACCCACACATGGCCACTTAAAATTAAATTATCATAAAGTACTCCACTGCCCAAGACAAGAAGCAATTTTACATAAACATTAGGACAACTAGCCAGAGTGAGTGAATAGATCATGACACTACAAACATTACATTTATATCAATGGGAAGGTATTTGTCCTCAAGAGGATGCCCCTATGATTAAATTGCATGATCATGATCAATTGGGATGGGTTCCCATTCATTGTTACCATACTTGGGTTCTTCAGTTTTCCCTGATTCAAATTTAGCCAAAGAAACATTACGAAACTTGTTAAATCGTGGGACCTTTCAGTTCCTTGTTTGAGGCCAACTTATTTGCCTCTTAAAACTCTCTTACAACGTAGCTAGCTATGTGTCAATGTTAGTGGCCACTAGAGGCTTGGGACTAAGAAGCACATGCAAGAGAGTGTCCTTTAGGAAACACCTTGCTTATGGTACACGGTGCACTGGTCTAATATCATTGGATCTCACAAGTGGGCTATTTCCATCTCCACTTTTAAAGTTCGTAGTTGGTTCTGCAAAATAAAATGGGTGTATATTATCTAAGAGCCTTCCTGTGAGTAAACCTTGTGTTGCATTGTGATTTGGTAAAAAGACATGTTCATTTCTAGTTTTCCAAATATTATAGAAAATATCAACTCTAATCCATTGTTATGTTGTGTAAAACTCAATGGTCAAGAAAGTGAATCCCCGAACATGGTGGTGTTCTAGGTAATATTGGTTGGCAGCAAGGAACGACATAATTTGAATGCCCAATCCCAAGTTGATTGAGTGTATTTCTAGAACCAAAACACGTGTTTTGGAGTTTTTTTCTTGCCGCAAAACACACATTTGGGTGCAAATCCCAAGTATTTAAGTGTTTCCCTAAGGGTAATCCCCCATGTAATAATGGCCAACCTAAACATGATTTTTGGGGTTCAAGATGACACTTTCACATGGACTTCAGTCTATATAGCCAAGGTTTTTCCTTTAATTTGGTTCTCCAATATTTTTTTTGTTTTTCTTTAAGGCTGGCCCTTTTTGAAAACCATTTGTATGGATTGGTCAACTTCTACTTCGCTAATCCTCTTTTATGATCCCATCTCAATTCCTTCCTGGTGTCTAATGCCCTAAAGGCATGTCTTAAAGAAGACATTATCAAGGATTAGGGATTGAAATTTTTCTAGAATAATCTTATCTATGGGGCAAAGCTAGAACTATGTCTTTAAATCATCCCAACTCTTCTAGTTTCTAG
>CBVK0103003156.1:0-10920 GCA_900067695.1 Picea abies | reverse complement strand
CCCTAATTCACTGTTAACTTCTATTTTTAGCTCATAATGACTTAAAAGTGCTTTTAACCATTTTTAGCTCAATGTCACTTTCAGAATATAACACCTGTGACTGCAATGACCTCTAGTAACCTTGTTTACCCCTCTTTGGCTCTGGCTATAGTATAATGGGGTAGTTTAGACCATTAAGCCTCCTATATGGAGCTCCTTTTTCGAAAGGGACATTACACAAACCCAAATTATGATGAGGCATGCATCTATAGAGGAAGTATAAGAGATTGTTAAGAACATGTCCCAAGGAAAATCCCTGGGACCGGACAACTTCACTATTGATTTTTTCCAGGTTGGGTGGCCATTATTTGGCATTGACATCTAGGAAGTAGTAGAAGAATCCTACATCTCCATATCCATCCTTTAGGTGTTCAATGCAACCTTTATCATATTGATCCCTAATATCAATGGGGACAACTCCGCAGATAATTTATGTCCCATATCTTTGTGCAATGTCATTTATAAAATTATTTCCAGGTTGATAGCATCTAGGCTTAAGCCTTTCCTACCGCTCATCATCTCTCAAGAGTATGGAGTTTTTGTGGGGGGAAGGAAAATTATGGATGGGATTGTTGTAGCCCATGAGGCTATTCATTCCCTTAAGGTTTCAAAAAAGTCATGGATGATAATAAAATTGGATATGTCTAAAGCCTATGGTAGAAATTGGGACTTCTTGAGGAAGATTCTTCTTGATTTTATCTTTGGAGGGGATTGGGTGGATTGGGTCCTAAACTTGGTTTCATTAGCATTCTTCTCTATTCTAGTGAATGGGTCCCCCTCAAAGACCTTCAATTCTTCTAGGGATCTCCATCGTGGAGACCCTTTGTCTTACTTTCTATACATCATTCTTGCAGAAGGAATGGGTCACAACCTCTCCCAAACTAAAAGGAGAGGTTACATAAAAGGGACCAACCTTCAACCGTGAGAGGAGGATCTATCTCATCTTTAGTTTCTAGATGATATGTTGCTAATGGCTCTTCCCACTGTGAAATAAGCATAAGAGTTTTTTTTTTAAATAGACCTATTTAATATGGCCTCGGGTACTATCATCAACCAAGAAAAATCCTAGATTGTTTTCTTAAATACCCCCTAGGAAATACAATGGCACCTAACCACCCTACCAGGCTTTCAACCTTCCTCCCTCCTAGCCAAATATTTAGGATCCTACCTCCTCCTTAGATCTCTCCATAACCCATTTTCGAAGGAAATCACGACCAAACTGGAATCCAAATTTAGTATCTCGACTCACCACTTCCTCTCCCTTCCCAGGCATGCCTTTATCAAGTTATCCCTCTCGACCCTCCCTCTGTACCTCTTCTCGATCTTGGTTTCCCCTGTGAAATTCCTCAAAAAAATCTAAGTGTTGCAACTCAAGTTTCTATGGGGGGGTGAAGAAATAAAAGAAAATAAATGGGTGTTGGTGGCCTGGGATACCCTTTGTAAACCTAATACCCATAGAGGAATAGGTCTTGAGGACCCCTAGGTTATAAGTAAAGAAATGGTGATAAAACTTTGGTGGCACTAGGTAAAATCCCCCAATGTCATATGGGAAAAACTCTGGAATCTATAAGTACACCCTCAATATTCCTTAGTAGGATTTGATCATAGCACATAGTGATAGGTTGGGCTCGATGATCTGGAACAATTCCTGATGTAACCAAACCCTGGTATAGCAATAGTGCTTTTTGGAAGTTCATAACATTCATCGATCTCTCTTATGGAGGGACTATGGAAAGATAAGGGTGGATAAAGGTGCACCAATATTGGATGGTCAACCATATAAGTACAGGGCCCTTTGCATGAACTTGGAATCCCTTAGAGGATTGTCCAGTTCAGTGGATAGAGCATACTAGAGAAGTGGCCACAAAGATTTTTCTAGAATGACAACTCAAGAAAAGAGAAGGAGATGACATTATCTGATGCGGACGAAACGAGGATGGTAATTTCATGGTAAAATAAGCTTATTTATATTCACTGAATCTAGGGGAGAACCACAACATCCTGTTATGGGGAAAATTTTGGTTGGCTTCCCTAAGGCCTAAATTCTCTACCTTCCTATGGTTGGTAGTGAACATAAATATTTTGACTTGGGAATTCCTCCTCTGTAGAGGATTTATGGGTTTGTCTAGATGTATTATTTGTTTGGAAGAAAAGGAAACCCAGGATCACTTGCTTGGATCATGCAAGTTTACGGCCCAACTATGGGACACAGGATCAACCCTCTTCAATAAAACAGATCTAAGGAACCACAAAATTTCCAAAACCATAGATTTATGGAGTAATAACCCCTATATCAATCCTATCTTAAATAGAGCATGGGAAACCTTTCTAGGATTCCTCATGTGGAACATGTGGAAAGAAAGGAATAGAACAATTTTTAAAGGAAAAATACTTACCAAGGCCCAAGTTTGGGAGACCATCAGCACCAACATTAAGAAATCCATTGATGTGATCCCCTAGTCTGCCTAGGACCTATATATGGAATATCATGAAGCTCACATCTTCAAAAACTAGCACTTGGAGTCATGTGATAAAACAAATACATTAAACCAGAAGATTGGGAAGGCTCGAATCTGAGACAAGTGGGTTCCCCCATAGGATGGGTTCATAAAATTAAATTCTGATGGGGTTTTGAAGGGGAACCCAACTCCTGTAGGGGCGGGGAGAATATTTTGATATCACAAGGGAGATGTGATTCTAGTCTATGCATCAAGACTAGGTCTCTCAACAAAAAATTCATAGGAACTGACAGGTCTCCTTTGAGGTATGGTGATCGCTCAAACATATGGGTTCTCGGCCTTGGAAGTAGAAGGGGACTCTCAATCAATTATTAGAGAATTAAAAAAAATGATAAATTGGGTGAGGGGTGACAAAGTCTCACAACACTAGATTATGAGCTATGGGATAATAGAGCTCGGGCCTCTGGTGAACTCTCTAGTGGCCATCATACCAGAGTTGGTTCACAGGAAGGCTAACTCAGTTGTCTATTACATGGCCAATATAGGTGTCACGATGCTTGACCTACATCTAATTTGGTGGCCGGGGGACCCACTACCATGGGGGATGAATGAGATATTGGATGGTACAAGTATTCATGTGGTCCAAATAGATAGGTGGCCAAGGACACCCATGCAAGATGGTGATGATGAGCCCCCACCTTTCGAGAGTTGTGAAATTTTCTAGAGGAGGGGAAGGGGAAGGTCACCAAATGCCTTAAGCCATCATGTTTATGCATGATTGAAGAAACCTCCCCCATGGATTCAGTACGAAGACCTCATTCGCAATCCAAGAGATGGAAAAACTACAAGTTGTGTTCAACGTTGATGGTGGCAGGGCTGACGTATTAGGTTCACTCACATGCCTTCTCATTAAGGGAAATCCTAAGGGGTACAAGTGGATTTAGTACCTTAGCTCAGAGTACCATCATAGTCACAATAAGGATCAAGATAATAATAATAAAAGCGACAAAGGGTTATCCAATATCAAAGTATTTTTCTCCCCTCTTGGCTCTCATCCACTTCCCACCAATATTCTCATAATTTTGAAGCATAGGAGTAGCATTCGATTGAAAATGGCCCATCATTGGAGGAAGAAATCGAAGAACCGCCTAGTGGGTCACCACAACAAGGAAGATTATTCATCTAAAGGCCTCAACTGACTCACAAGAGCTAAAAAAGAAGCTCGAGCAGTCGAAGAAAGCTTCTGGGAGCTCTGTTCTAAGGACGAAATTTGATCATCTGAGTCCTTAGAATATTTTTCTAAAAATCAGTGTTGGGAGACTATGGAGAAGGATATCATTAAGGAAGTATCTAAATGAGTGGTTGATCCAGTGCACCCAAGAACAAGGGACATATGTCATTTTAGGATGGTGGAAACGTATTGGTTGGTTAAGGCTTTGGTTGGTTAGGCTATCAGTAAGACCAAGTGTGAGCATGGTGATCTCCTCTATGTAATCCATGTCATGGAATGGAAATTCAAACTCTATTTCTGGGCATAGCATAGTATCAAGTTTAAGGTGAATCAGATAGGTCACAACTGGGAATAGAAAGAGAGTGTTTTAGCTCACTATATCCCAATAGGATCATTCCAGTGCCCCATCATGGTGGATGATGATCGGGAATAGGATCAACATATATCAAGGGACATCACGTCAAAGCCCCAATATGAATCAAGAAGACAACCCCGAACATCATTATTCCTGGGGGAATAATCATGTTCAAGAGCACTAGTAGGTTCTAAAGGCTTGTTTTTAATCTAGTTATGTTTTGTCTCTTGTTTAGCTTCATATAATCTCTTATCCAATTAGGCTTTGGCTCTAGTAGTTACGGGCTTGTATGTGGAACATTGGATAAAAATATGATTTTGTGATGGTCATGGCTAGCCTGAACAGGGTTTAGGGGTTTGGTTTCCTCTTTTTGGTAAACCCCCCATGTTCAGTTTTTTTTGTACTATATTGAGATATAATATAATTTACCTCTCTTTTTAGCTTAAAAAACAAAACATTGATGAAGTCCTTCAAGCCAAAATTGAAGTAGAATTTTAACCACCTATATACCAATTGTTGAAATATTGGCCAATATTGAGAAGGGGGGGGTGAATCAGTATTGCTTCTTCTTTTAAAATTTTAGTAAATTATTTATTAATAAATTAATTGATCATATAAATTGATCAACAAGAATGTATTGAATTCAGAAATTTAAATACAACATTAAAAGTGAAAGTTACAATTGTTTGAAAGACACCAATCTCTCTTATTCTAAGCACCAACTCAAGGAGACACCAATCTCGTGGTTTTATAGCACCAAATCTAGGAATCACCAACTCCATCGTTTCAGAGCACTGACTCTAGGAAGCACCAACTCCCTTGTTTTAGATCTTAACCTGTAGAGGACTGCAATCCTCCCAAGCTCCTCCTTACCACCCTCATTGCATAAAAAAATGTTTTACAACTTCTTTCTTGGACTTTGCTCCCTCTTTTGATCTTCTGATGTAGACTGGAGAGACATCTTCCTTCCACCATTTTTTTTATTTATATAGTCTTTCAATGGGTATGAACTTGAACCATTATGTCTTTTAATAATGAACCATTGCACCTTTTCATTTATTTAACAATTATGTTATTTAATGAAAAATTTCTTATTTTATTATTATCTTTTTAACTTTATTGGGTGACCTTAATTCCTCTTTCAATGGTATCAGTCTTCGAACATTTAATTGGATTTAAGTGAATTTCTTGTATAGAAATGGACAGGTGTTAGATTCATGGCCCTCTTTTCTCATAGGACCAGATGTTGTGGCTAATAGTTTAGGGTACAAATCTTATTCTATACTCTAGCCTAAAGGCACTTCTTTATTGACCAAATGACCACATACTATAACGAGGTGTTATCCCACTTAGCACTTAACCCAACCAAATTTTCATATGACTTTGACCTGTGACCGAGAGCGAATATGTACGAGGCTTTATCGTAGGATTTCAATCTCATATGTTAATTCTTTCCCTTTGATCTTGATCTGACGGTGTGAAGTTAATTTCTTGTTGAATGGACGATCGTGGCTTATCTAGGGACTAAAACAAATCAATGGTTAGGAATTAATCTTCTATTGAATGGATGTTTTGAAATCATTTAGGGATTTCATGATTTCTATGTTTTAGCTAGTAAGAGAGACTAGAAATCCCCAGAGAGTTGAATCCCTGAAATGAAGTGGCCAAATTACGTCATGTATTAATTAATTTAATCCTAGATTAACCCTAAACTTCAGCCTTTGGCATTTCGGGCATTTTTTCTAGTAGGAGAAGTTGGACATCCCCGGAGGCCATAATCTTGGACATGTCATGGCATGCTAACATCACCTATGGTGACATGGACCCATGGTATGGTGCCACATGTCACTCAAAAATGGACATATTGGGATCCAAAAAGAATTGAATTCATGTGACACATGTCCCCACGTGGAACCCCTACCACATGTCACAAGACATATCTTCAGCCAAATGAATGATCCATGTTACCTCTTCTCTTATATCTGACGAACTACGTGATTCTGAAACTTCGTAGCTTTGCACTTTGTGGCTTCGTCACTTCGTAGCTTTTCCTAGTCTCCAATAATCGCTGAAGTGGAAAAGTTTTGAAGTCCCAAAACTTATACTATCCTTCCACTACTAATATAATGGCTCACATTACTCTTGAATTCTTCCCTCAATCTAACGATTGGTGGGATTTCGAGGCTTTGACACTTTGTATATTTTTATCTCTTTCTTATCTCCAATAATCGTCGAAGCGGTAAAGTTCTGGAGTACCAAAACTTATGCTATCCTTCCACTACTTGATCCAACAATTGAGATTCTTCCCAAAATATTAATCAGTTGGCTATAATTTAAGCCCCATTTATAAATAGAGTATGTTGTCAATCAACGGTTCTAATTAATTCTAAAGAATACAATCAACGGTTAGTATTCTTCTTCGACTGTAAAAGGTTATCTTCTACAGTTCTACAAGGATTTCGATTCTAATTGCGCTTCTACATGAGGCTCTCCTTCCTGAGCTTTCCTTTGACCTTTCCAAAGTTATTAACATTGCAAGCTATGATTTTGTGCATTAACTAATACGGTGGCATCCTAAGATTTTATTTCCTTATGCGTGTTCTTCTGCATACTTTTTCCATGATTGAAAACAATGATAACTAATTTTCAACAATCTCCCCCTTTGGCATTGATGGAAACTCAGTAAAATCTTCTTTCAATACATTTTTGAGTTTTGTTGCTTATTTTACTGTGTATCCTCCCCCTTTGACAACAATGATAGGAGGGACCTTTCTTTTCTCTTACTGAGATGATTCTTCCCCTGTGCATGTGCTCCCCATGTCTGATGAAGCTTTTGCAGTTTTTAATGAGGTGTGGAAATTACTCCCAATTTATGTCGAAGATTTTCAAAAGAACTTATTGGTAGAGGTTTTGTGAATATGTTTGCAATTTTCTCTTTAGTATCAACATATTCCACTTTGACTATCTTTTGAGAAGCCTAATCTCTCAAAAAGTGGTATTTAATTGGGATACATTTGGTTTTAGAATGCATAACAATATTCTTAGAGAGGTTTATAGCATCAGTATTGTCACAGTTAAGAATAATTGGATGATCATATTTCACTTATAGGTCTTATAGGGTTTGTTTCATCCAAATTACTTGAGTGCAGCAGGTGGTAGCAGCAATATATTCAGTTTCTACTTTTGACAACGATATAGACGTTTGGTTCTTACTTAGCCATGATACTAGACACTTTCCTAGGAAAAATACTCCTCCACTGGTTCTCTTCCTATCATCCACACTACCAGCCCAATCTACATCAGTATATGCATTTAATGTAAAATTATTTGTTTTTGGATACCTTAATCCAAAATCCAAGGTAGCTCTTAGATATATGAATATCCTTTTTACTTCCTTCAAATGAATCTCTTTAGGTGCATATTGAAATATGCCTATTAATCCTACAACTTCTATGATATCAAGTCTTTTTGTTGTTGCATATAATAGGCTACCAACCATTCATATGTACATGGTTTGGTCCACCTTTGTCGAATCATCATCTAAGCTTAGTTTGCATCTTGTAACCATGGGAGTGCTCATAGGTTTGAAATATTCCATTTGAAATTTCTTTAGCATTTATTTGATATATTGGTTTGGGATATGAATATCCCTTTGTCTTTCTGAGTCACTTGTAAACCTAAGAAGAATGTTAGTTCACCTAGCATAGACATATCAAATTCTTTTTGTATTTCTGTAGAAAACAGTTTGCTTAGTATAGTCAAATTACTTCCAAAAATGATATCATCGACATATACCACAACAATAATCATATTTTGTTCTTCAATTTTGATATATAGGTTGTTATCAGTAGTCTCTCTCTTGTATCCTTGTTTTTGTAGATAGTTATCAAGCCTTGAGCACCATGCTCTAGGAGATTGTTTAAGACCATACAAGTCCTTTTTTAGTTTACATACATAATCTTGATTTTCCATAAACTTAAATCCTTCAGGTTGTTATAAATAGACTTCTTCCTCTCAACTTTGATTTAGAAATGTTGACTTGACATTCATCTGATAGATCTTGAAGTTTTTGGAGCATGAAAATGACAAAAACATTCTAATAGCTTCTAATAATTCCACTGGGGAAAATGTCTCCTCAAAGTTAATTCCTTAAAATTGGGCATATCCCTTGCATACCAATATGGATTTATTCTTTATAATATGTCCATTTTCATTAAGTTTATTCTTGAGAATCTATTTGTTCTGTATCACATTTTTGTCTTTTGGTCTTGGGACCAATTCCCAGGTCTTATCTTTTTCTATTTGGTCAAGTTCTTCATTCATTTATTTTATCCAATCTTCATTATTGTTGGCTTCTGAAAACTATTTGGGTTCTACTAGAGAAAGCATTGCTTGTTCTGATTCAAATGTAAGTTTTCTTCTAGTTTCTACTCTTGCACTTTTATCCCCTATGATTTGGCTATCAGAGTGATTCTTTTGAACTCTTTTGATGGAGATTTTGGCAAGGGTGTTTCCCCCTCATCCTTTTCTTCATCAATTTGCGGTTCATTCTCTTGTATTTATTAAGCATCTTCTTCATTTTTTGATTTTCCATCTTCTTCATCATGTGATTCACCACCTTCTTCTTCATCACTAGTTCTTCTCTATTCATCAATTTTTTATTTATCTTGAGATTTGTTTTTTCTCAATTTTAGATTATCTACTTTTACATTCACACTTTCCACTATTTTGTGCGATCTTAGATTATAACATCTGTAAGCCTTTTTGTTGGGTGAGTAACCTACAAATATCCCCTCATCTGATTTGGAATCAAATTTTCCTATTTTATCATCATCCCTCTAAATATATCATTTGCTCCCAAAGACTCTAAACTGTTTGACTGAAATTGGTCTATCAAACCATAGCTCGTAAGGTTTCTTGTCATGGTTAACTCTAAGTTGTGCTCGGTTGAGTATGTGAATTGTTATATATACTACATCTCTCCAAAACTTTTCTTGAAGTTTGGCTTCATTCAACATTGTTCTTGCACCCTCTTGAACAATTTTGTTTTTCCTTTCAACAACTCCATTCTATTGAGGAGTTCTTGAAGTTGAAAATTGTCGCTTGATTCCATGATATTCAAAAACTTATTGAATTCGTTAGAAGTAAATTCCCCTCCATTGTATGATCTCAGACATTTGATCTTAAGAATTGTCTCATTCTCCACATAAGCTTCGAATTCTTTAAAATTTTCAAATGCCTCTGATTTTTCTCTGAGGAAGTATACCCAAATCATCCTTGTATAGTCATAAATAATCAACATGAAGTAATGTTCCCCTTGTATACTTCTAGTCCTAGTAGTTCCACAGAGGTCAGTGTGAACTACCTCCAAGGGTCTTGATGTAGAGTATTATTTTCTCTTGAATCTGACTTTCATTTGCTTCCCAAGTTGGCAATGCTTACAAATAGGGTCTGAAGGTTTTATAATCTTTGGCATGTCCTTCATTGCTTCCTTTATACTATCTTTGATCATATTGTTAAAGCTCAAGTGTCCCATTATTTTGTGCCACAACCAGCTTTCATCTACTTGACTCATGTAGCATTCTTCTTCTTCTTTAATATCTAAAATATATACATTACTTGACATTCTTGGTGTAATAGCTACTAATTTTCATGATCATTCCTTCCTGATTTTGCATTTCTAGGAGTCAAAAATGAGTATATGTCCTTGATCAGAAGTTTGGCTTACACTTATAAGATTAGTCTTCAGATTTTCAACTAGTAGCATATTTTTTTCTTTATTTTTCTTGTTTCCCAAAGTGACTGTACCTTTTCCAAGTATTTTGGTAGATACATTATCTCCAAATGTGACACTTCCTTTTTCCTTCTTTGTCAGATTGAGAAATTTTCTTTTATCTCCTATCATATTCTTAAAACATTCACTGTCAATATAACATTGGCACTTTTTGTTCTTGGCATACAAGTATACTTTACATTTTGTTACCTTTTCTTCCACATGTTTTTATTTTCATATCTTTTTATATTTATTATTGGGAATGCTTGTCTTCAAGGATTGCATTTGAAATCTAGATTCACTGGATTTATGACCATAATTGTTGCACTTGTGACATTCAAAATTGCAATCTTGTAGAAGAGAGAATCAATTACAGTTCCTTTTCTTTGCATTATTCTTGTTTTTCTTATATCTTTGGACATTTTTAGGATTGTACTTTCTATAGGATTTGCAATGTACCTCTTTATGTCCAAAATTATTACAAGGGTAGCAATATCCAAGGAAAATATGTTGATATCTATTAGGGGGAGTCCTTATGGTAGCTATATTCTTTTTGTTTTCTTTTTCTTTTGTCGGGGGTGATGATTTTTGTTTATTAGGAACACTCTTTAATGGTACCACATTACCCTTATTATCTTCCCTTTTTAATGGGATTCTAATAGCATCTGCATAACTAATTGGTTGTTTATCACTCTTTTGTTTTACAGAGGTTGAATCTTGATCATATCGTAGTCATGTCTTATCTTTAGGTGACCTTTGACTATTAAGAATGCCATTCAATATTTTTGAATTGTTCTAAAATATTGATTGGTTGTTTCCTTTCTCATGCTCCCTCTTTAGTTGAACAATTTCAGTCTCTAGCTTCTTACAATCTTGTTGTTTTTCATTGAGCTTTTTAATCAAGAATTCTTCATTTCTCTTGGATTCTTGAAGTTTAGTCTTCAAGTCAATGATGATTTACTCTGATTCTTTCATGATTTTTGAAACTTCCTTTTCTCTTAATTGTTGTGCTTCTTCAAATCAGGGATGATTTTAAGGATGGAAATTTATTTTAAAATGTAGA
>CBVK0103003151.1:0-11618 GCA_900067695.1 Picea abies | reverse complement strand
CCCCCGACCCCCCCCCACCCTAGTAAATTCATTTTGGAGGAAAACAAATTTCACACCATTTCCCCCTTGAATTTGTGTTGACTGCAAAATATTATTACAAGATGGTACAAAAACACTCCTGAGGAAGTCTGATCACCATTGACACAAATCAAGGTCAAAGAGCAGTCATCTGTTGCAAACTGGTTGCAAAATCCTTTGTTCAAAAACGGTTTGAGTCGGTCACTCGACTAGACAACAAGACGACACCAACTAGTCAATCAGTTGACTAGACAAGAAAGCACCAATATAATCAGTCTCTATCAATCCAACAATCTATGTATTATGTATAATAAATAGAAGTACAGCTCCCAAAAACACAGTCTAACATGGTTCGATTGGTCTCAGTAAATCCAAGCACGACAGTTGGTTTTACATTAGGAACTTCAAATTACTTCCCCCCTTAAACACAATTGAGGGATCGAGTATCAACAACAAATATTCATCAAAACACACTAGTCGACAGACAATAGATAGTCCAAACTCAGTCAAAAAATGCACAGTCAAAACACCTCCACTCAACTATTAATTCAGGTTGAATCCTAGTCAACCAATATCCCATTTGAGCTCCAGTCAACTGTCAAGTCAGGTCAAACCCTATGGTCGACCACTGCAAAGCATCAGTAATGAAGAGGAGCATTTTACTCTTGTACAGCCAACAAAACACAATGGTAGGAAATATTCAAACATTTGGTTATATGTGCCCATGACCACTCATCAATCCAACCAATGTCTATCCTGGTAGTCAATATGGATACATGGTTATGTATTTCACGTCTCTTTTAAAAATATCTGAAAGCATGATTTCCATGTCTGCAATGGAGAGGATGATGATAAGGTACAAAGGTCTGTGTTGATTAATCAAGAGATATGAGTTTAGAGTCATGTGTACTCTCAGGAGTATAACAAACCAATATATCAGTAGCAATGTCATCAACAATAATATCAGCAGTCTCTGGCATGGGAGGAACAACCAACTCATCAATATGTTCAGGAGATTTTTCTGCTATAAAATCATTTTGAACTCTACCTGCAACGAACAAAACTTCCCTATTTACAGCAAGGGAAGGTGTAGGAAAGGAGGAAACCATAGCATCATATCCAAGACCTATCATTGGTAGCAACATCTTAGGAATAATAGGAGCTGCAATAACCTGACCATTCCTCCCAATTCCTCACCCGGTATATCCCCTCTTGCTAAGCATTCAGGATATTATACATGTAGTGTGTTTTTCAAAGTTGGGAGAAACAACACAATCATCAGTGTTAAAACAAATCAACAACATCTTACTTACAAACAGCAGCATAGGATGGAGAAAAAATGGGTGAGCTTGGTAGCTCAATAACATCAACATTCTTCTCACAAACAACTGGACTAGCAGCAATGGTGGAAGGAGAAATAGGTGAGTCTGGTAGCTCAACAACATCAATCTTATTCTCAACAGTTGTCTCGACGTTCTCTTCAAAGTATGAAATATCTGAAGAGTCCCATCCTTCTTAATCAACTATAGCAATATATGACATCATAATCTTCCTTCAATAATTGATATTCATCAAAAAAATGATTGTTGTCTTCTTGAAGAGGAGCACCTTCTTCACAAAGTTCATCAACAAAAGCCTTTAAGTGGTAAACCTCATGAATCAACCGGGTATTTTCTTCCATCAATTGGACGACATATGTACTCAATGTCGTATGAGGAAGATATTTCACTTCTTCCTCCAAGTCTTCTAGAAGGTGAGACTTCTCCTCAAATTCATCAGCAAGGGTTTGAAAAAATCCAACAACAGTGTTCCCCATAACAACAACTCTTCTAGAGTGCCCAGTCACAATAGTCTGGAATAGGTCTTCTGCATATATTAACTAATTTTTTAGTCTTGCATTTTCTATCTTCAAGGATTCATTTTCATGAGATAGGACTTTCACCTCCTTCACAATATCATCGACGAGATCCTTTCTATCGCCAAAATCATCCATTAGATCTTGGAAAATGGCTTCCATGTTCTTCTCTAGGTAAACAATCTTCCTATACTTTTCATCAAACCACTGCATAAGGCTAGTTTGAAAGAGGGAAACCTCATCTTCCTGTTGGGTATGGGATGTCTTCAACTCACTGCTCAGGTGTTCATTCTCAGTCTCCAACTATACAATGACATTTTTCAATGCAGTGACTTATGCACGAAGTCAACTATGAGATTCTTCCAAGGCAATGGCCTTCTTCTCATGGATTTCTTGCATCTTTTGAAGCATTAGAGCTTCATCTTTGTCTAGCATTCCCATCGTCGATGGAGGGAAATATTCAAGATATGAAATCTGCAAAGATATAGTGGACAAAAAAAATTGTCTTACCAAACGTCGACAGTTTCCAATGGGAAATCGACCTCTTATCCATCAAATAAGGTAGGGTCACTCATGCACATGGACGTCCCTTGCAATGAAAAGGTAATTCAAATGGATTAAGCCACTAAATAATGGGAACATTTCAATTACATATGGTAAGGTTTCCAGTCGATGGTGAGAATGATCCATGCAAGTTTACGATACGAGGGTTCTCACTACACTAGCCAAAACGATGTAAATAGTTAAGGCATATTGAGTCACATTTCTCAAAAATGAATTCAATTGAGATTTACATCATAGCTAGGTCGATTCGCTTCCCTGGTGAGACTCATGTCGATATGACCAAATCTCCAAAAACAAATTGGTCGAGTCATATTTTGGGGTCGAATGTCGAGCCAAATCAAGTCGGTTCCTTTTCCAATCAACAACAAAGAGAGGTAGGTCGGCTCTCCTCTCAACTTCAATGAGCAAGAAACAAGTCGAGGTTTTACTAGTCGGGTCGAGTGTCAATCCAACCAAGGTCAAGTGGAGAGTAGAAAAAGGTCCACATCAGCCGATTTCAGGAAACTCTAATTAAGTCGGGTTGAAGGAGGTGGACATTGTTGATGGTTTTGACCACACCAATATTTCCCTCCACGCCAAGCTCAAGTCGAGTCGACCAATGTATCAAATTTTGGTCATTCAAACCATTTCCGGTGGAGTTGGCTCCAAATTCGACCGCAAGCAAGAGGTCGAACTACCAATAGTTGGAAACTTCCACAGTCTACCCTCCATCGAGCCACTTAGTCGATGCACTTAATCATGCGCTTAGATCACATCAAGGAAATAGAATATGCATCTAGGGTCAAGTAGATCTCTTTAAACAAATTGGTCGAGTGGTCGGCACAAGAGAAAGGAAAACATTCATCTAGTGCCAATTCGATGCCAAGATAAAATGATAATGGGCATCCAGGAAAGAAAACTCCAGTTGAACGATCCAACCACCAAGAAACGGAACTCAAGAAACCCTAGCGAGCTCGAACAAAGAGATCACGACAATAATTCTAGGCAGCAAAAAATCAAATCCATATGAGAGGATTTTCAAATGTTCGATAACCATGAAAGGAATGAACAACTTCACCATTGTATCATTTGCATCCAAGTCTTCTTCTGTGATACCGATATCAATTAAAAAAAATAGCTATGATACCATGTTGGGAAAGGAAGTGAACGCAAAGGACAACAGATCCGAGAGACAACGGTGGTGTCGGAAGAAACCATATCACTAAAGCATGAGTCGCTCAATGAGAGAGAGATCATATCTCATGAGATGACGATAGATTGATCATTAAGACCTTCTATAAATAGGTTTGTTCATGGACCAAACTCAACAAACCTGGGTGAAGGTGGTTGCACCTGTCCATAAAATTTGGATCAGAAATCCATATGTGGACATGGTCAATTGAGGGTTTAGTTGGTTTTCGATCCAAATACATGGTCGGCCCAATCAATCCGAAAATGTGAGGTTACAAAGGAATTGCATGTTCCAACATAGTATTCCATCATGTTTAGTTTACTTTTGCGGTCCATTTAAATAAGGTGATTTTTGATGAATTGTTGTACTACTTTAAAAAAAATTGCACATAAAACTAGATCTCAATTGATTGTCAATTATAAAATATTTGAGTCCCCATACGTCCTCCAAACCACTTAAGGGATGAGATAACATGATCTATATTTTTCATCCATGCCCCAAATAACTGGATAGTACATACATGACTTACATATAATATGTTGATTTCAATTTTCATTGTACTTGTATGTAATGATTTTGAGTTAGAAATTGATCAAACATATTTTCATGTCACATATATCTTTTAGTTTATATTCCAAATCATGGTACAATAAAAACATGGTAGAAATTTGGGGGGGGGAGGGTCAGATTTAATTATGATTGGTATGATATTTTCTTGTCATGAGGTGACATAGATGTGCGAGAAGTGGGGAGGGAAGGAGACAGTAAGAGACGTCGTTTCCACTTTTAATGACACAATTTTATTTTCCCCTTTTTATCTCTCCCTCTCTCCCACCCCCGCTTTCTCTCCCTCTCTCCCTCTCTCCCTCCCTCCAACTTTCTCTTTTCCCCTTGTTTGACGTCCCTATCTCTATCTACCCCCTCCTACCCAATGTGTCAGTTAATCTCGTGCGAACCTTCAATCATATTTCTACTTCTGACACTCTTAGATTGGAGAGGATGGTTATCATGGGATGGAGCCATTCCCTCCCATCTGAAATATGTATATGGGATTCATTCCACTCATGAATTTTCTCACAAATATGAATAATACCGAAAGTAGTTTCTATGGGCTCGACATTGTCAATGTAGTAGAGGGAGGTAAATTAGGTATGAAATATTCGTAGGGATTTTTCTCTTTACCTTTGTATAACTCTCTTCCCTCTCTCACTCCCCTTTTCTCTCACTCTCACTCTCTCTCTATCTACCCGCCATATCTGTTTACCTCTTTCTCCCTCTCACACTCCCACTCTCTCTCTTAATGGATGAGATAACATGATTTGGATTTTCCAATCATGCCCCAGATAACTAGATATCATAATGGAAACCATTGACATAGTCACTTGTCAAAACCAGATGTTTTTAGTAAAAATTAGTAAATGACCACATTATTCATAGACGACAAGCAAGCAACATTATTATTTCCCCATCAAATACCTTATCTCATGCAGTCTCATATGTTATGTTTCCATTAATTTTTATTTTATAATTAGGTTCAATAGTTTCTACCATCCATGATTATGATCATTATATAGTTTTTAAATAGGCACCATGTAATAACATGATCCATGGTTTTAGTACAAACTTGTATCTTAACTTTTTTTTTTTAGTTATTATAAGCATGGCTATAGAAGCACATACTTGTACGACAAAATTTCATAATTATAATATTTGAGGATCATCAAAGTAGCTTTTTAAAAAGCTCAGATATGGAAAACTTTCATAAAATATATTCCCATAAGATCCAAAAAGATCGTATAAAATCATATAAGATATGGACTTTGTGCCTGTGTAAAAATGAATAGGTGTTAGAAGGTAAGTACATGTGTAAAAATGAATAGGTATTAGAAGGTAAGTACATCTGCTTAGCCTCTTGAACATGTTAGTTTTCCTCACTTTATGAATGTCTTTCATATAGAAAGCCAAGGGTAAGACTTTTCCATATTTTGAGAATCGACAATAATTAAATTAACCACTAGAATGCATAAAGCATCTTGAACGAACCCCTTTCTTGGTAATTATATTCAAAGTAACCTCTTGCATGTAATTTATCATTTGTATAATTGAATAATACATTAGATTTTGTACATGCTCATTAGTATAAATTATAATGTTTGATGGGGTTTAAGATAATTGCATGAGGCATATAAAAAGTGGTGGCATTAAAAAGTGCTTACCACATGGATGGTAGTCATGCTTAGTTTGAGAAGATGCACAACAAGATTATATAAATATTGGCATTGAATTATGATTTAAGGTGAATTTTGGCTAGCGCAAAGAGTTTGTATATGATCTCATTCACAAACATTGATATGATTTGCATGGATTTTATAATTTATAATTAATGTGGATTAACTAATGTACTTAGGCATTGTGTTATATGGTTGTAATTTTTTTTTTGGTTTTTATAATTATTATGAATTTAGATATATATTAAATGATTATAGTTATTTTATGTTAGAATATTTGTAAGTTCTTTCTAAAGCTATATATTGTAACTTATAATTGGAAAAGATATGTTTTAATATTTTTAATTCTCACAACAATATAATCATGTGTACCTTTTTTATAATTAATGCAATTTAAGACGTAGAAAGCATCCTAAGATAAATCTGTACATGCAAGGATTATGTTGATTTTGTTTTTTTGCCATCCATTATTATTCTTTTATTTGGTTCTATACTTTGTTGGCTTAGCTAATGCTTGATCTATTAAACTATTATTCTTCTATTCATTTGTAGTGTTTTTTTTTAACAAATGTTGATGAACATCTATTTTAACACCAATTTAACCCAGGAAATTGCCACGTCATCACGCCTAGTCTACATTTCAAAGAGATATGTTGTAATTGAGGAGGTTTCACCACACAGAGACATTGAAGAAAATATTGACATCCATGAGTCAATAACAAAAATTTATTGCAATAATTAACCATGGATAAAATTTGGATGTGTAAATTATTGTACATACTTCAAGGATCTAATAAAGTGCTTAGGAATATTGGTATGGAGGGTGTATTTTTGTTTGTAGAAATGTGATTATATCATTCCAAGCTCAATAATTTATAAGTCATTATATGTTCTTTATGCTTTGTGTAAGGTTTTTGTATCAATATTCATTTACATATAAAACACTATCATCGTGATGTTAGCTATGGTGATTGAATAATCATTTTAAGTAAGAAAAATTGTATTATTATTTGGGAGAATATTGACCTTTTAGGATTTTGAAAGTGTGCAACAAGAAGTTTCTGTGAATATAAAAAGTTCATTTAATCAAAATTATTGGCATCTTAATTACACACATCAGTTTCCACTTCCCTCCATTATGGTAATCTTATGTGTTATAATCGTCTAGCCAACTTTTTGTTTCGTTTATATGTAGTTACGCAAAATAAAAAAGACTATACATCATTTATGCAAGCAATTAGAAACTAAATCGCCATAAATGATGTGTCTATTGAAAGAATGAAACACATCCAATTCTTGAAACTCCTAAAGAAATTTGAAATTCAAGATCAGGTCATGTATTAATTTAACGACATAATATACCATTCAAAGAATCTTAGATGAGAATAAATGTAATATACCCACATATGGAATATAAATATAAATGAAAATTCCAGTGTGTATAGTAATCAAAAGACAACCATACAACACCCAAATGTAAGCATTGTTTTTGTTTCATACTTAAACTAATAGTAAATTCTAGATAACATGCTTTACCCAAAGAATTTTTTGAAATAGTAACCACCATGAGCAAAAACATTACATCCATGGAAGTATGATCAAGTCTACAATTGCTTTGTACTATTATCAAAATACTAAAGTGTGGATCACAATATTAGTTTATTCATAACTTTTCTCACTTGCATCATCAAATTCACAAGATTCTTAATAACCGACAATAGGAAATCCATCTACTACAACAATACATGCTATAAATAAATAATTCCATAAAACTACCTCACAAACAAAACTCCAAACCACCAATTCCTTTGTAGAACACTAAATACTTTGAAAGTCAATGGAAGCTCACCCTACACTTTGGAAGTCATCCAAAGGACACCCTGCACTCTGGCAGTAAATTGAATGGCATTACATTGTTGGTTAGAAAAGGCAAAACCCATTACAAATATCACACCTATGATTTATATAGAAAACTACCATTTTCCATTCCTTTAGATAAGATTTTGAAATCACTTTCATGTTGTGCAGTTCTATGTTATTTTAAAATGCTCTAAGTATAAAATAAAACCTTTGTAGACATTAAAAAGTAGTTCCTCTAGACAAAGTAAGGTACTACTTGGGGCATTTAATTAGATTCATATAGCATACATAGTGATATGAAACAGATTACATGTATCCCATGATGATCAACATATGACATCATTTGAGGCAGAAAAACACCATCATTTGTAATGGCATGCAAAAAGAAGTTGTAAAGCCCTTTCAAATTTCTCTGAGGAATGCTTGTTTTTTTATTAATTTTTATTAATTTATTTTTTTATTTTAAGTTAATCATGTTGTGATAATAAAAAAGATACGAATTTAATAAAATCATATTCAACATTTTGACAGTTTCAATGGAACAATTAATGTAAAGTCTATACATGTTACGACGATTTTCAATGACAATAGAATAACAAACAATGACTTAATTAACAATTTACATGTAGGTCCAATAACATAAATCACCTTGATACTATGAATATTTACATCACCAAACCAACCAATATCCTACACCTGAAGGGTTGGGACCTTTAAGACACATAATTAGTGCTCATGGTCCAGGATTCTTCCAATTGTTTTTGACGATTTAAGGTCTCAGAAATGGAAGTTGTTTTGAGGACTTGAAGATATCTAGTCATTCAATCATTTCCCATATATTTATACAAGAGATATTTAATCACATAATTTCACATATAGATTTTCAATGTCATCTAATTCCATAACAATTTAAACTAGGATTCTATCAACCCTTCAATGATTCTACAACTAATCTTTAAAATCTCATAAATAACTACATAAGTCTAACTCAAACCTTAATAAGATAGCATGTGAATGGATTGACCAGTGCTAACATATTGAAAATGGTTCAGGTTGCACTATAACTCATTATGGAAAGTAATGATATTGTTAACTTCATTGTAATACCCCAATTTTGAGTCCCCATATTAAATAATGTAATTGTTATTTGACGAAAGGATAGAGCACCCAAAAAATTAAAAGAGGACAGAGTGCCTAGGAAATGTAATGCTTTGATCATCATTACTAATAAAATACATTGTTGGCTACTAGACAGACAAGAACAAGATTTATAGGGGGCTATGATTCCATGAGAGAGGGGGCTAAATCATTTTATCATAATTGTTTTAATGGAGAGAAGTTGTTATATGAGTTTCTTGGGGAAGGCCATGTGGTTCTTGATTTCTCATGTAAATATATAAACCCATATATTGGGCTCTTTTGGGGTTCTTATCCAGTCATTATTTTACTCTCTCATTAATTGATGCCCATTTATCATTCCTCGTTGATTCTTGTTCTTGGGTGGGGTCATGGGGGAGAATTTCTGAGGATGAAGCCATTGTTTGTTGGCTGTAGTAACCGTTGGTGTATTCCAACCATTAATTAATTCTTGCATTATTGAGATGCATTAATTAATTAATTCTTGTCCAGATGCACTAGATCCCTAGAAGGAGGTGGATAGACTGAGGTACTACGTGGCGGACAAGGGGTTACATTCTCTTCGGTTGTGCATGATGGAAAGAAGAGAGTTGGTGTAATTCATATTGTTTTGTGATGAGAAACCTGTGAGAACTTTAGTGTTTACTAGTTTGGGAAGCTGAATGACACCCTGGAACTATCCTTGTGGATTCATAGCCTTGGCTTAGGGGTGGCTGTTACAAAAATATTCCCCTGTGAATAGGTGAAATTTCCCTTGGATTGCAGACCCCTAATACCAAGACAAAAAAACACAACTGAACACTAACATCCCTTTGAATTTAGTTTAACTAATCAGAAAGAGAGAGAGGGAGAAAAGGTGTGATGCACCTAGTTTCAATGTTTGTCCTTGATACTTCCAATCTGAGCTTGATCTCCAAACTCCTTAGCACAAATTGATACCTGCAATGCAATAGAAAACAAACAAAAACAAATAACTCCTACTCTACAATATTAGATCAAACAAATTCATCTACAAATATTGAAGGAATAGTAGACAAGCACATACAAGAATACACAAGCTTGAAGGAAATGGGCCAAGTATATTAGATGAAAACTTAAAAGGAAATTGACAAACACGAATGGTGTTGCAGCAACCTCGCCAAGTCCTCCTCATGATCTTGGGATTCATGATCATGCATGAATCCCAAGATTATAAATTTGATATCTCTGTCTGTCTCCCCTTCACCATGGAAAGCCTTCATTATATAGGATTTAAAGGCTTAATCACCATGGAGAAGATCACTCACTAGATCCACTAAAATGGGATCTCCAAGATTTTTAGGGAGAAAATATCTCTCAAGGATTTTAGGGAGAAAATATCTCTCAAGGATTTTAAGGAGTAAATATCTCTCAAGATCCACCAAATTAGAATTTTGGTTTGAGAAAATATCTCAACCATCCATGAGATTCTCAACCTCTCCTTGAGATTAGGAAACTAAATGTGAGGTGGATTCTCACACCAAATTAATTTCTTTTTTATGAATATTAATAAAGCACATAGTATTTTGACCTTCATATGATATATTTTTCCTTCTCATTGACTAGGGATTGTGACAAATGTTCTTTCATGGTGTCAAGGTGTATGTAACACTTAGAAAGGTGTATATGACACTTTTTACGACACTTGAGACACTTTGAGAGAGGTACTCAAGTGTGGAATTTTGATGTATAACAGATTTCCCCCTAAAGTGTGAGGTCAAAAGAGAAATTGATGGCTGAAACACTTTACAATTCTTCAATGCAAGGGTGTGGAGTCAGAGAACCTGGAAGAAACTGCAAACAACCATCAAACAGTATTAATATATGTTCCATTTATGAGGCAGGCATACCTATGCTCGGAATATGAGATGACTCAAAGCACGACCACCAACCAATATGGTGTGGATCCATAAAAAATATTGACTAAGTATATGGCCACTATATATACAATGTGGATCCATACCTCCATGACATCAATTGATCGTAGCCATGAAAAATACACAGTGGAGCTATGAGATGATAAAAAATAGCCACAAACCAATACAATGTGCATCTATGTGACATTATATATATCAACATGCTCAAATGATCTCCTTCACATCCTGGGAAAAGAAGATAACAAAGTGAACACTCAACCCATGGTCTTCATCCCAATCCCGATGTGGTACGAATCTAGCCATGTGAATAGATGATTTGATGTCGAACATGGTAGAAACCACTTGATTACCGATCATTAAGGTAAACCGTTAACAAGTGCAAGGGAAATAACCAATGATATCAATTACTCCCAAGTCACCCTAGTACATTCCAACGAATGTGAATAAATGAGTTGAGGTCAAACATTCGTGGAATCATCCAATTAGAGGTAAATGATGTAAACCTACTGTCGAAAGCTAGGAGGCCTGCCATTGAGGCATGCATGTCCCAAGGTACCAAATGGTTTCTAATTCTAATTCATAGATGATGTGTTGAAGTTGACAGGAAAAGATTCATCAAAGGTGTTATCAGACAAATCGATAGGTGCGGACACTAACTGATCTCCCTAGATCCACCTAGATCTAGAACAAAACACACCAGAACATGATGCTTTCTTAAGTTTTAAATATTGAATTTACTAACTAAAGAGAGATAGTCAACACATCATTTAAATGTCGCTTCCTCTCGCCATCGCCATCCTAGCTCCATTCCAACACTCATACAATGATGATCCTGCAAAAGAACGCAACCAACCAAAGTGATAGAAATATCATAAACTCAATATAAACCT
>CBVK0103003150.1:0-21871 GCA_900067695.1 Picea abies | reverse complement strand
TCTAGAAGATTCGAGAAAACGCTCATTTTTCCCACGTGTAAGCATTATTGCACCCTGCTTATAGTTCAACCTACGAACAGTTCGCACCCTAAGTGTGGGCAGCCTGTGAGAATCAAGCATTCTCGCACCCTAATACATATGCAGCCTACGAACTTCCTTTTTTATAGGGTGTTTACATAGGGAAATGCAACTTCTTTTCTTAGAAAAAGTTCTTCTTCCTTCTCTCTTTAGGAACTCAGGCCACTGACTCCTCTGAAGGCAACAGATAGGTTTACATCATTAACGGTCATAGGGATGATGAAAATAATGTGTAACAAAAGGAGGGCCTTGATGTATCCCCCATCATTGACACGAAACTGACACAAGAAAGTGATGTAATATGGTGAATCGAATGAGTATGGACCGACACAGGAAATGGAAACTAGAAATACTGCAAATGGAGGGTTTGAAGTGAAACTTCCCTTGAACATGATGAGCCACGACAACTGACTCGGCAGCATTGACTCAACAAGTACCAAGAATGTAATGTGACGGAAATAAGAGAACTTTTCGACTAGATGAAAAAGTATGGTGACACGTGGAATTGGTATGACTCAGAGACAAGCGGATTACCCAACTGTAATACGAGACACAAACAGGTGTTGTGTTCAAGGGAGACAATAGCTGCCATAAAGGATTCCCAAAAACTTGACCCACTTCCTTCCATTTTTCCCCCACCCAGATAGATGAGTACCTCTTTTTCATTTAATGAGCTCGAGGAGGGTAACACATGCTCAATATAACTCACCTTTGGTAAGTCCCTCTTCCTTTATTTAAAAAACTATAAGAAGTAAGGGTTTGTTCCCATATGGGTCCTCGAATGTGTAGTTCAGAGAAACCAGAGAAGGAAAAATTGGTGGTTTTTCATGTTTAGAGAGTCTGAAAAGAACTTAAAGGGGACTCCATGGATAATGTTTTCATAAATTTAGTTTCCCAAGCCCGAAAAAAGTGTAAAACAATACAGGGGAGAAATCCTCTAATCATGCTTGATTAGATTGTTCCTTTTTCATAATTAGTATCACGAGGCTAAAAAAGAAATAAACTATCACTCGAAAGACGCCCTTTCAAACCTTTTAATGAGTGTGAAAGGAAGCAAGAACACTCGACAATCTTCTCATGTTTAGAGAGTCTTAAAAGAGATTAAAGGAAACTCCAGGGGGTTCCTTTTTTGTATAACCTTTACGAGTCCAAAAAAGTGATATAAGTATACTCGGTCACATTCCCATGTATTAACGAGCACGAGAAAGAACAAAGACTAAACTTGGTAACTTATTCTCATGTATTTACAAGCACAAGAAAGAACAAAGACTAAGCTTGTTCTAGAAAAAGACTACTATGTTACAATGGGAATGACCTTCGAACGAGGATCACTCCTAGCAGCATGTATCTCTAGAGGTAGTTTTCCCCCAGCTTCTTTGGCAAAATTTGGTGGTTTTTCTCCAGCATGATGTCCAGAGGTTGGAGTCCTACCCCCCAAGCTTCATTTCCTTTGGCGACTCTTCTTCTTTCCTCGTTTAGGTTTCTAATTACTAATGGAAACATTTTCACTAGGTGGAGGAAAAGAAGGTTCAAGTACTCGATCCAAAGTGAGAATTGATTGTAATGGAGGGGGGTCTATTTCATTTTTTAACGAGCTTGAAATAAACAATGAACAATGCTCGTCGAGACTAGGTACTACCAAAGGATGAGATGAATCGAAGGATTGTCATACCTAAGTTGAAATCATGTTTAAGGTAGAAACCTATGTGATGGAAGGAGTAGGTAGAGGAAAAACCCCCATGAGCAAGAAATCCTTGAGAAGACCTACACCTACACTCTCAAAATTATTATGTCCTAGAAAAGGGACATTATTTACTGCGACATTGTTGAGATCTAGATTTGTATACTCAAGTTGGTCAACAGTGATAATATTTCCTTAATGGGGAAGTCGTAACATATGAAACACCAAAGATGTGATGTTAGTCATTGCATATAAGAAACTACGACCAAGTAACAAATTATAATCCAGGAGAGCATCAACTACTTTGATATCAACCAAAATAGTCTTACCATTCAAATTCATGGTGAAATATTGCAAGAGTCTATGAGGTTGGAAACCATGTCCATCAAAAGATTTTAGGATGGTAGGGGAAGGGGTAAGTGTAGGAGAACCAAGGGCTCTCCAACAAGGAAAATACATGACAAAAGTAGAGGCTCCCTCATCCAAAACGATACGACGGATATTATTTCCATCAACCCAAACGTGAATTTCTAAAGCTAAGTGGTGGGACATTATCTCTTTAAAATAATCCATATTAAATGTAATCAGATTCGACTCCTTAGGATCCATGGCTCCAATGGTTGACAATAGGGTTCTACATTGACTTGGATAGTGTTGTAGAACTTCGAGGGTTGACATAGCATAAGGTTCTTGCTCCAAATATTCAACTATGTTGTATTTTTTGGCAACGCGAGCATTAGGATTAAAAGTCTATTTTCGAATTATGCTCTTGGGCAAGCGCAATGTTTCATCAGAAATCAGCTTCTCAATCTGAAGAGAATTGGAATATGGAGGAGGAGTAGAGTTAGAAGGTTGGCTGATAGCCTTCCCTTTATTCTTATCACCTGGAGGAGTGTCATAGGTATTTTCACGAGTTGTGACATTAACCGTCTTAAGCATGTAAAACTCAGAGGCCCTTGTGGAAGCATCCCCATGGTGGGAAAGACTTGGGTCATCTCCTTGTGGAGGGAAAAGGTTTTGTGCAACCATATGTTGTTGTTGAACTCCTTGGGAGGTACCCTTCATATATTTAGTGACAGCCTCACAATGAGGGCAGTCTTTCATGTAGTGGTCTTCCTCACAAATCATACAAAGAGATTTAGGTTTCCTTGTGGGTTGAGTATCAACATACTTAGGATTATCCTACTTGTTAGAAGGTTTCTTGAATTTTCCCTTGTTTTTATTCTTACCTCCTGGTTGTTGAGATGAAGTGGATTGGACAGCATTCACCTCCAAGGTTTGAGCAAGAGCAAAAGTAGTTGTGGTGTTTGGAATGGAACTAGATTCCAGAGTAGGTATTGAAGGATCATTCGACGGATGAGGAGAATTAGGGATCAGATCATATAGTGTGTCATACTAGGAGTAAAACAAGTCCAAATACTATTCATGACTGATAGCCTTCTCCTTGGTAACTACCTTTCCCATAGAAACATCGTTGGATATGGGAGGCAAGAGGGACTTTGTAAACCCATCTGTGATTAGTTGGTCTAGAATTGGAGATTTAATCAATCGCCTTCATCGTCTCCACTCATGAATATGATCAAAGATGTGGGTGGAAGAGGATTTTTGGATAGAGGTCAAAAGTTTTGTACTGGTCTCGTACCATATATGCAACTGAAAATTCATTAGGAAATCCATGGCGAGAGAGTTAAAGTCGACAAAAGAGTTACGCGCCAATTCAATGTACATTTCATTGTCGAACCCATAAGTGTTCTCTGAAAAAGTATAAGACGAATGTAATCATCCATCAAAGAGTTGGAAGAACACCATAATTCAAAATTCATAACATGATTGTTAGGATCCTTCCCAGGTTTTTCGTTAAATTTTAGAATGTCGGACGGTAATTTGGCAGGGATGGTGGGAAAAAATGGGGCATGAAGGATGGGATCATTCGTTAAACATGACAGATCTGGTAGATCTACCATAGCCAATAATGGTAGTTTTTGGTTAGGTTATTGATATCGGTGATAACCATATTGCATAGGAACACTAGTAGAACCATATCTAGGTTGTGGCGAGATGACAAAACTAGATGGTCCTCCCATATAAGGTGGTTGTTCAGGTTGTCCAACTATGTAAGGTAGTTGTCCTGTTTTTCCACCCATGTATTGTGATTTAACAGATTGACCTCCTATGTATTGTGGTTGACCTGTTGGTCCCCATATGTATGGTGGTGGAAGGGACTATTGTGTTTGAATCGTGGGGTTTACAGATTGATAGGGCATATTTCCTTACGTAGGAATACCCGTCGGATTGGGTTGAGTCCACAAAGGATTCGCAACTCCTGGATATGGATTTTTAGGATACAGACTAGTGGTAATAGGGATAGAGGACTTGGAGGAGTGGTTTTCCCCAATTCTTTTTAATGTTGCAACCATGTAGGTTTCCCCCTAGTAAAAAGTTACCCTGCAATTGAAGGTTTCCCCCTAATTTAAGGTTGGCCTCCCATTAAAGATTGACCCCCAATGTAGGGAGTACTAGTTTGTGATGTGTGAGATGGAGGTTGAGTAGCTTGTGTAACCATGGTTGTGTGAACAACTTGACTGTTGGCCATTTGACCTATGGGACGACCAAGTAAAGCACTTGGTGTGTGCATGTGTGGAAAAAGTGAAGCAGGAATATTACCTCACTCACGTGCAAGAGGAAATGAATGCACAAGTGGTTGAGTCAGGGTTACCTGGGTCACCAATGTTTCTGGTAAAGAATAAGCACCAACAGTATCAACTATGGGAGTTGTGGAAAAATATGAATTCCTAAGTCCTTCGGGAAAATAAAAAATTGGTGGGTTCATGCCAAAAGATGGTGTAATGGTGGAACCGGGTGATAAACAATAAGAAGAATAAGAACATCGTATCTTGTGGATGGTGGATAAACGAGTGGTTGGCGAAGTGGATCAATAATTAGAGGATTCATAGAATATGCTAAGCTTTCTACAAAGGTTGGGACCGGTTCTTCAACGTGATTGCCACTTCCAGGAGCAACGCTCCCGAGTTTAGAAGTTTGATATGTGATCACTGCTTCATAAGAAAGATTATGTTTAGGTTCCTGAGTGTCAGGTTCCATACCTTGTATACTATGAAAATTATGATCCTAAGGCCAACTATGAAAAACAAAGAAACAAACTCCTATGAAAACTAAAAGCAATCAACCAAGCAAAAACAAATTTAAGGATCTTTCGAAGACGGGATATCAAGGGGCTAGCGAATAAGTGAGAAGCAGTTACCTCGACCTCCACATAACAGTCCTTCTCAGTGTAAGCAACCCTCACTTTCACAGAATCACCCTCCAAGGGTACTTAGAGTGTGATACAAAATTTTCCCTAGGTACTATGGGAATCCCCCCACATTCACCTCTGTAGGTACCTAAGAAAGGCCACTAAGGTTACCAACTTGCAGTCATCTTCCAGGGGTACAGTCAACAGAAGGGACTGAATGTATGGGTAGGATATAAAGTCTAAAGCTCTTCAAAAGAGTTGAAGACAAGTGGATTGGTAGGACTCCAGAGGACCCTGAACGAATTTGAAATTCATGAAGCAGCGAGCCCAAATGATTGGCTAAGATTTGGAGGGGTAATCTTTGTTTCTCTCCCACACACGACCTCATGTTTCTCCCCTATGTGAGAGGGGGTTCCCATCTATGCTTATATGAAAGTTGGATTTATATGCTCTTTAGTGTTCTATAGTCTCTTTAGTAGTCTTGGACAATTTACTCACTTCACCTAGTCCAAAGACCCTAATCCTAAGCTATTGTTGGTGTGCTAAAACAAAAAATATTCGAGTTGATTTTATTACCACGTGGTTGATTTTAATGGCTTCTAAATCAAAGGGTTCATGGAGATGAAAACGATGATGTGTAATAGACTTGAATCCAATAGAATGAAAAAGAATGATATGTAGTTCTTTCTTTCAATGAATTCTACACATGGGAAGGAGAATAGTTATATTCTTCTTAACACAAGCAAGCACTTAAAACAATGCAACTTTCAATTTATGGGATCAATACGATGCCAAACTACCAAGAAAATGTTTTCTAAAACTGAAATGTACATGCATATCGATCTCTTTTTCCAAACATAAACCAAAGCAAGCTTCCTAATGAATGCAAAATTTCATCATTTGATTAACTGTGCAAGGAGATATGAAAACTTTTCGCTTCTTAACTTCCAGGTGAAAGAGATCTAAGTTTATAACAAAGAAATATGAGGCAAAAAGAAATCAAACAAAGCACACTCAAAGTGATGAGAACTGAAAGAAATTAAGTAGGGAATAACCTGGTCAATCAAGAACTCAATGATGAAAAAGAGAAAGAAAACAAACAATCATGAAAATACTCAAATAATGAGCAGCAAGAAACAGAAATCAAGCTAGGTTGTCATAAGAGTCTTTATCATCCGAAAAGTGAAATGTTTCAAATGAATACAATAAGGCTCAATACCAAGCAATCTTTGTAAAACTTAGTTGATGAAGAGTCCTAAACAATCAAGCAATCTGAAAGCTTTACAAGATGAAGATCAGATAAACTCAAAATGCCAAAAGAACCAAGGCATCATGTTAACCCAAGGGGACTACAACTAAGATCAAATTTGCAAACTTGAAGGATAAACAAAAATGAATGTAAATTCCCAACTCTTATCAAAACAAATTCAAGAGTATTCAAAGGTCTCTGAGCAAAAATCTCCTCAGGATTAGACTGAGAAAAAGTGAGCAAAAAGGGGTAGAAAAACCCAAAAAAGGAGATCAACGCTCATGTTTCCAAAGGGACAAAGTGCTACAAAACATTGATATACACTATAGAGGAGTGTTGATAATATATCAGTGCTCTAGTATACATAGTAGAGGAGCACTATCCTTCCCAAAAACTCAGAAATAAGGTTTAAAACTCAGAAAATTCTGCCAAAAACTCTATGAAATATTCAATGAAGAAGAGAGAAAGGGAAGTAGATTAGAAACAAACAGAAAATAAGATCTAAAGGTGGGAAAAATATCAAATGATCCAAGGAAAGACAAGTCAATGTCCTTCCCCAATGGAGTTGCCAATTTATGTTACAGAAATATTCCCTTCCGGATAGGTGAAATTTCTCTTGGATTACAGACCCTTAATACCAAGACAGGAAAAAACAAGTGGACACTAACATCCCTTTGAATTTAGTTTAACTAATCAGAAAGAGAGAGAGGGAGAAAAGGTTTGATGCACCTAGTTTCAAAGTTTGTCCTCGCTACTTCCAATCTGAGCTTGATCTCCAAACTCCTTAGTGAAAATTGACACCTACAATGCAATAGACAGCAAAGAGAAATAAGTAACTCCTACTCTACAATATTAAATCAAACAAATTCATCTACAAATATTGAAGGAACAGTAGACAATCACATGCAAAAATACACAATCTTGAAGGAAATAGGCCAAGTATATTAGATGAGAACTTAAAAGGAAACATATAAACATGGATGGTTTTGCAGCAGCCTCGCCAAGTCCTCCTCGTCCAACCCTTGCATGAATCCCAAGATCATAAATTTGATATCTCTGTCTGTCTTCTCTTCACCATGGAAATCCTTCATTATATAGGATTTGGAGGCTTAACCACCATGGATAAGATCACTCACTAGATCCACTAAAATGTGATCTCTAAGATTTTTAGGGAGAAAATATCTCTCAAGGATTTTAGGGAGAAAATATCTCTCAAGGATTTTGAGGAAATATCTCCCAAGATCCACCAAATTAGGATTTTGGTTTGAGAAAATATCCCAACCATCCATGAGATTTTCAACCTCTCATTGATATTATGAAACTAAATGTGAGGTGTATTCTCACACTAAATTAATTTCCTTTTTATGAATATTAATAAATAATTCATGTGCACATAGTATTTTGACCTTTTCATGGTGTCAAGGTGTATATGACACTTTTATGAAACTTGCGACACTTGCGGAGAGGTACTTAAGTGTGGAATTTTGATGTGTAACAGTGGCTTGTTGTTGAGACTTGGAACAATAGCATCTATGGTTGGGTGGAACATCATTGGTCTATATCCAATTGGTGATTATTTTAAACAAATATAAGTGATCTCTCAATCATGGTTTTCTTTGTTTTATATTCACTTATGTTGTGTAATAATATTATCTCTAAGATATAATGTGTTTATACTAATTCTATTGTTGGTTAATGTCATACATGACATGTTAATATGTTAGTTTTACAGTTAACATGAATCTTGATGAATGCAAGTGTATATTTTGTGCTTCTTCATTTAATTAATTGATATCAGAAATGATAAACTTTCCCAAGAAGGACAATTTTTGGGTTTCGTTTCTCTAGGTGTCTCATAGATTGGTATTAGAACCTAGGTTTACAACACTGGGCCTTGAAGGGCCTACTACAGAAATTATTGTGGTGCTTCTTGAGCTAATTATTAGCTAGTGGACAATGTCCAAGTGTAACACTATTGATATCACCATGGAAATAGTTCTTGGGCAATCCATTGCAGCCCTAGCATGTCATCTAGCCTTCCCTTTGTGATGTGATCCTATGAATCGATAGTATGCATAGCAAGGAAACCAACAAAAAATCACCATTGTTATCCATTGTTTATATGTGGACCACATAAATATTCATCCCACATGCATGTGGGGAAAGGCAAGTGAACCATATATAAAAAAAAATCCAAACCTTTGTGACATGTGCATGAAGCACAAAGATTCATGGAACCTTGTAGAGTTGTGTCTTGTGTAATCTTGATCACCATGTTAAACACCCAGTCTGTATGTCTAGTTGATGCCCCATCATCCTTTGTACCTTTCCAACTTTCAGCTTGTGATATGCCCCCCTTTTTCACATGTTAGTAGACGTACGTGCCAGGTGGGATGGTAGGCCCTTATTGGGTCTAAACCTTTGGTTGGTATCTCTTAATTGATGACCATTGGATCAAGGAATGGAAAAATATCGACCGTTGATCGGAAGACACTGCCATCGGGATGTCCAAATGCAGGGTTGCATGGAATATGATGACGAGGGACTCTGATAGCCATTGAACCATTGGAGAGTGGCTTAGAAGTTATTTGGGTCATTATATCATTTCTAGTGTGTGTGTTTCATCAGAGTCTAAGGGTCAGAGTAACCTTGGATGCCTAGAGTGGAGGCACTTCGATGGGAGGGACTCCGAGAGAAAAGGAGAATCTTTTATCTATCAATAAATATTCCCATGACTTTAGTCGTATATCTAGTGTGGTTCATGCAGGAGGAGAGAGAAAAATGATGTCCCAGTGATATGGCGTGAGAACTTGGTGGTTAGGGTAACAAGGCTACCAATATGAATCAACATCCTTGGAGAATGATGCATGTCGACAGTTGGTTGGTCAATAGGACATGAGTGGGCCTAGTTGGGCATGGATGCCCTCATGATTTTGCTTTAAATCTTAGCCTGATATATGTAAGATGATAAATCTCGATCGTTCATCAGAGGGGTGCTGGTCGAAGTGAGTTGCAGTCCTAGATGGGGGATGTACTCCGACAAGAGGAACTCTGAGGAATGTTCAGTGTCATTGATCGGTGAATGGGCATGGGGTAACGAAAATCATTGATCTGTCATAGGTCCCACATGGCCAAGTAGGAAGAGTTAAAGGGATGGACCTTAACTATTGATCAATTGTGAACTCCGAGCAAATCCTAACCATTGGAGGAGAAGAGTAGGGATCATTGGATCCATCATAGTGAATGCAGTCAAAGTTGTTGGTTTCCTGACTTCATTCACTGTTAGATCTGCCAAGAGGGTGCCATTGGACCTAGTCTTTCAGAGTGGGAAGTAATTCCAGGAGTGAATGCACTCTAACGGAGAAGATCCCAATGATAATGAAAGGATCGGAAGTGTTATAAACCGTGAATGGGAGAAGACCAATGGACCAGTTGGTAGGTGCCACGTCAATATTGCTTCAAGTGGAACAAGTGACTAAGAACCATGTGGATTCCACGTGAGAATCAAGTGGAAATTAATGTAAGACAACTTGAGAATTTTGGTAGGTCGAAACTTGTTTCCTCGAGTTCGAACTTAAGCAAGGAAATGGTCACTAGAAATATTTCAAAGAGAGGAATTTAGTTATGAACCCAGAGAATTGTTTCGAGTAGTAGAACTCATAACCAGCTCTAAATAAAATTATTGGTGGCCTTAAGGAAAATAAAAAAGAGACAATTTATATATATAATTACTTTACATTCCTTTCCAGAAATGTTAATTTTTACGTTTCAACTAACAGAGATTATGTCATATGCACACTCTTTTGAAAAAATAATATATATAATAAAGATCAGAACATGTATATCTAGGAAGTGGAGGAAGGGGAAGGAGCCTTCAGCTATGATAAAGCAACTCGAGGTAAAAACATTAGTGTTGGCAATGTAGAGATGGAATCAAATGGACACTAGAGCAAGGAGGAACAAGAGACATTAATAGAGACTGCGAGAATCTTGAAAATAGAAGTACAGAGTTATAAAGAAGACAATGAGAGACTGATGAAAGAAAAAAACCACATAAATGCTCAAGTAATTCAAAGCCTAAATCAACTACATAGACAATAAAAGAAGGGATGGAACTCAAGACATGAGGGAGAGTGTAGGTATCATGAAATAAGAGATAACTATAGAAGAACAGGTCATTCAAGAAGTGCTAGCAAAACTTAGAGACATCATTCACCTCCTTACTCAGTAAGGAAGTTTTATGCATCTGAAGATAACATAAGTAGTCTAGAGGTGTCTCCTATTAGGAACCAAAGAAGAAGACATGAATTGGATAGTTTGCAAGGAGAGTTAAGGAAGCTTAATCCACCATCCTTTGATGATGAAAGAGAAAGGGAATATGATGTTGAATCCTAGTTTCTTGGAATTAGGAAGTATTTTCAATTGCACAATTACTCACCTAATATTCAAGAAATAATTACCATATACCATTTGCATGGAAAATTTTCTATGTGGTGAGATCAATTGAATAAATTGGGACACATTAATGAAAACAAGATCACTTGGAAACATTTCAAGAGATATTTTCAGAAGGAGTACCTTTTCGAGCACTTCTATGACAAGAAAATGCAGGATTTATTTGAACTCAGGCTAGGAAGCATGACCATGGTAGAGTATGAAAATAATTTATTGGGACTGCTAAAGTATGTGGGATTTATAAGGGATGAGGAGGTGAAAATACAGAGGCTTTTGAGTGGACTGCCTTCATTTTATAAAGAAAAGATTCAATATGATGAGCCCGTGAATTTGACTGAGACCATCATGAAGGCTAAGTACATGCATGAGAAAGGCAAGGGAAAAGAATCCACGGAAAAACCTTGGAAGGATAAGAAGAAGGAGAAATTTGATCAGAGGAGGAAGGGATTCAAACCTCCTTTCAAGAGAAATAGCCCAAACAAAAATCAGCAAGACTAGCCTACTAAGGATGAGTACAAGAGAGAATATTCCTTGGGAAAAAGGGTAAGACCACCAATTGAATGTTGGGGATGCAAGGAAGATCACATGTACAAGGATTTCCCTCATAGAAAATACGTAGTGAAGATCATGCACAACATCCAAGAGGTTACAACAGTAGAAGATATGGCCAGAATATATGCAACCCTAGAATATTGACAACCAGAGTACCAATCCAATATGATCGAGGTGGAAGGTAAGATAATTAATTAATTTGTTGATATCTTAATTAATTCAAGAGAAATCCATTGTTACATTGATCCTAAAATAGTGGATAGATTAGATTTGGAAAAGAGTAAGCTTGAGAAATCAAGTTTGGTTCAGCTAGCTACTAGGACCAAAATAAGGATTAATGAGGATGTTAGAAGTTGTCCAATAAATATGAATGGAGTAAGTACACTTGTTGATATTAATATCATCCCATTAGGATCTTATGATATTGTAATTGGAATGGATTGGTTGGACAATCATCATGATGTCATAACAAGACATCTATATGCCTTGATGAAGAAGAAAAATACAGCATTGTGAAAGGAAATCCAAGACCGATTTCTATAAGGGAGATTTCACTCTTACATCTTAAGAGATGTTTTAGGAAAGGATGTCAATTGTATGTCGCCCATGTGGAGGATCCAGAAAAAACAAAAGGGCCAAGCCTTGAATATTTTTCAGTACAACAAGAGTTTAAATATGTATTCCAAAAAATATCAGGATTGAAACCCGAGAGGAATATTGATTTCTCTATTGCTTTAGTACCAGGCATTGCCCCAGTATCAAAAACACCTTACAAAATGAGTACACCAGAATTAAAGGAATTACAAATGCAGCTGAAAGAATTGATGAAGAAATGGTATATATGTCCAAGTGTTTCACCTTGGGGAGCACCAGTACTCTTTTTCAAAATGAAGGATGGAACATTGAGGTTGTGTATTGACTTTAGACATTTGAATAAAGCCACTTTTAAGAACAAGTACCCTCTACCTAGAATTAGTGACCACTTTGATCACCTAAGAGGAGCAAAGATATTTTCAAATATAGACTTGGGATCAGGATACCACCAAGTAAGAATCAAGGAAGAAGACATCAATAGGACATCCTTTAGAACCAGGTATGGGCATTATGAATTTTTAGTGGTGCCATTTGGGTTGACCAATGCACCAGTTTTCTTTATGTGCTTAATGAATGGAATATTCAGAAATTATCTTGATAAGTTTTTCATTGTATTCTTGGATAACATACTTATCCATTCTACGCCAGAAGAAGAGAATGAACATCACTTGAGGTTGGTGTTTCAAGTGTTGGAATGCCAAACTTAGTAAGTGTTCTATTTACCAAGAACAAATCCATTAATTGGGACACATTATTTCAAAACAAGGTATAGAAGTGGATCTAGAGAATATTGAATCCATCAGAGGATGGTCAACACACAGGAATGTTTCAGGAGTCATATATTTTATGGAATTAGTTGGTTACTACAGAATATTTATAGTGGGGTTCTCTAAGATTGTTCATCCCATCACTTCTTTACAAAAGAAGGAGACTAAATTTGAATGGAAAATTGAGTGTGAAGAAAACTTTAATTTGTTGAAGGATTTACTTACTAGTTCACCTATTTTAAATATTGTTGACCCAAATGAAAATTGTGTGGTAGGTATAGATGCATGCAAGGAAGGACTTGGTGGAGTCCTCACTCAAAATGGACATGTCAATGGTTATGAGTCAAGAAATATTAAATAACAAGAGAGGAACTATGCCACACATGACCTAGAGCTTGTTTCCATTGTTCATGCATTGAATATGTGGAAGCATTATCTCACGGGAAAGAGATTTGAAATAAGAATATACCATAGTGGTCTAAAGTATCTTTTTGAATATCCAACTTTGAATGTCAGGCAGATAATATGGTTGGAATTTTTAAGTGAGTATGACTTCGAAATCAAGCATATCAAGGGAAAAGAAAACAAAGTTGTTGGTGCACTCAACAGAAGAGTACATCTCATGCATGGTACAACCATTAGTATGCATCAGTCGTATTTGAAGAGTAGAATTTTAGATGTTTTTGTTACATATCAGCATTAACTACAGGTAAAATCAAGCTTACAGCAGGAAACTGTACAGAAGAAAATTAAACAATATGATATTAAGGAAGATGGATTACTTATGCATAAAAACAGAATTTATGTTCCTAGTTTCAAAGAGATTAGGAATTTGGTATTAAAAGAAATGCATAATGTTTTGTATTCTAGACATCCTGGTTACCAAAAAACAATTGCAGTAGTAAAAATCCAATTCTTTTGGCCAGGAATGAAGAAAGATGTTGTTGATTACGTTGCAAGATGTATGGAATGTCAGAGAGTGAAGGTTGAGCATAGGCACCTAGCGGGTTTTTTATAGCCATTACCAATTCCAGAGAAGAAATGGGAAGTGGTAACCATTGATTTTATAACTAAATTTCCTAGGACAACAAGGCAAAATGATTCAATAATAGTAGTTGTTGATAAAGTGACAAAGGCTGCTCATTTTGTTCGTGTAAAAATGACACATACAACATCCAATATTGCATAAATTTACATGAGGGAGAATGCTAGGTTACATGACATACCTAAGGCAATTGTAACATATAGAGATACAAAGTTTACTTCAAACTTTTGGAGGCAATTATTCAAGGGATTTGGCACAAATATGAACTTTAGCACAACATACCATCCACAGTAACATGGGCATACATAGAGAGTCAACCAAGTGATTAAGGATATGTTAAGGATGTATGTGATGGATAAGCCATCTAAGTGGGAAGAGTACTTAAATTTGTTTGTTTTTTCCTATAATAATGGGCATCAAGCTTCATTTAAAATGTAGCATCCCCACTATAATCCCCAGTTTAATTAACGCTTATGTAGATATAATGTGTGGCTATGACCAAAGCAATGTAATATGGAAATTGTATTTCTATGTTTTATTACTAAAAATGTGATGCAAATTGCTAAGGGGACATGGAAAAGATATGGGGGATAAATTAATCCACAAGAGAGGGGAGTTTCTAGGATGATGTCCAAGAGGGGTCCAAGGGGGAATTACCCATGTAAATTAATTCAACCCATTTTCCTAAATTTTCTATTTGTATATGAACCTTCCAATTTCTGATTGAGTTTTCCCAAAGCCAATCATTGAATGCATGTAAGAGGGTGGGTGTGAGTGGTCACATTCCAAAGTTATTGGGAACATGGGGGTTGAGTACAATCATCTTGGGGAAGAGTCTGAGTCAAGAAAGGTAAGCCAAAGGGAGGAAATCAGTATGGGTTGGGACAATAGGTATTACACATTCAGTTTTTTTGCATGAGGATAAAGTAGAGAGGAAGAAAGAGATCCTGGAGCTAGTGAAACCATGGAGTAATAATTATAGAGAAAGTTGGAGCGTATTGGAGCATATTTGGAGATGGAAACTCAAGAGCCCAGTTGTCATGCCTGAAGAGTGAACTCCTGGGTGAGTTGCATTGTAACAACAAGTGTTTGATGTTGGTTTGTTGGTAGTTTTCCTAGCAACAAGTTCCCTTGCGTTCCTAGCTGAGATATTCTTGGTTACCTATTCCAGAGAGACCTTGATAAATGAATGGGAAATTTGATTAACTGAGATCAGTGAAGGGGTACATTCCTTGAGTTGAGAAGGTCAAGAGGAAGAGAGATGGTGGAAAATTAGGATAGTTGTAGGAAGATATCAGTGGGTTATGAGTTATGTGTTGTGAGTGGACTGTGAGATACCACCCTCTTTTACAGATTACTAGCCTCAGCTCAGAGGTCACTGGTTGTTGAGATTTGGAATAATCAATCTATGGTTGGGTTGAACATCTGTCCCAAACAACTAATTTCACATCTGTTATAAAATACAAGTATTTAATCTTGTTGTTGTGTTATTTATGAATTTAATTGTTGTGCCTGAACTATGTGTTTCTAGAAATAATTTATATATTGATATGTTGAATTATTAGACTGCATTCATGTTGATTTAGCATGTTTTAGATGCATCAAGAGAATATTTTTTTATAGTAGTTAATTCTAGTTTAAATTTGTAGTTGTAAGCTACAAGAAATCGACTAACAGTAAAAGAATTAATTTAGTTAGTAGAAAAAAAAAAATTATGAGTATTCTGCATCACAATGTCCCTCGGTTGGACTGGGGGGACATTACATTATGGTATCAGAGCGTCTTGTAAAAAAAACAGGCTTGTATGGGTCAAGACGGTTGTGAATTAGTGAAATTTGTTGCTACAGATTTTGTCTATGATGGATTTAAGGGAAAAAAGAGAATTTAGAGAGAAATCCCCAAATATGTGGCCAAAATCTAAGTTTGAATGACTCCGGACAGTTTAAGAAGACTAATGGAGTAGAGCGGTAAATTTCCATGTCGCAATTCGACCTAGAATGGTCAAAATTCGAGTTTTAATAATTGCATGTAGAGTTACAGGCAGTATGGTGAATCGACGACCAAGATCTCTTTTGATCTCGATATTGACAACCAAGATTCACCATGATAAATTTAAAAATCCATAAGGTATATTTCGTTTGGAAGGTTGAGGGAATAAACGGATAGGATTCGTTTCGACCATTTAGAAAACAAATCAGATCGACAACCTAGATTCACTTGGGTTTTTGTCGAAATTTTCTAAGTGTGAGGTTCGACAATAGAATTTGTCGATGGTCAATGGTTAGATTGACGAGTTTAGTGAAGTGTTGGAAATCCATCAAGAGGAAACATCGATGGTCGATGGCCAATGGATGGGCATCGAAAAAGTTGGATGAAGTTGCTACAATCAACGTCCAGGATTCATTTCAAGGGTTTGTAAAAAAAATGAGATCGACAGTCTATATCAATGGGAGAAATGTTGAAATTTTGCTAAGTGTTAAATTTCACGAAGAGAAATCATCTACGATTGATGGTAGGAGTGGTCGAAATGGCGAAAAGTTTGGTTCATCCATAAGACATCTTTAATCGTTGATGGTCGACAGTCGGGAGTTGGTCAAATCCACTGAATTGTTTCGAATGGGAAAAAATCGTCAATGGCTAATGGGCCAGTGGTCGGAGGGTGGTCGACTTGATGAAGTGTTTTAAATCAAGCAAGAGAAGCCTTTGATGGTCGATGGGTCAGTGATCAAAGGTCAGTTGATTTGGTGAAGTGTTTTAAATCAACCAAGAGAAGTCTTTGATCACTATCACACTGATGGTTGGGCATCAAATGATTCGGCGAGGTGTTCTAGTCATCCAAGAGAAGTGGCATGGTCATTAATAAAGGAAATGTGGATGATGATTTCATCATCAATGTGGCATGCCAAATCAATGTCCAAGTGTTATGTTACATCAATATTTTCCACATCAGCCAAGAATATGTCGATGGTCGATGGTTGAGCGTCGAAAAAAATTGAGAGGTGTTCGTGAGTCAATAGGGATCACCAATGGTAGAATACATATGGTTGAGTCAGCCAGTTTGACATTTTATTGCAAATTGGGTGTTGGGGAAATGGGTCAGTGGTTGACAGTCGCGTCGACACATTGAGAAAAGTGTCATGTGTGTTCAAAGGAAAGTTTCGATTGTTGGTGGCCAATAGAATCAAATCAATGGTTATTGTTTCTCCTAATTTGAAATCAATAGTTCATATTTAAAGGGGTTGTTTCATTAGCAAAATAGTCAGTTTTATGTGAATTTTGTGGTTTTTGAAAGTCGTTAACTTGAGAGGCATTTTTGAGTCCCTAAATGACATTTTTAGACAATAAAACCCATAAGTATATATTGTACCAAGGCACACTTTGCCTCTGTAACTCAAATAAAAGAACTCAGGGAGAGCTATCCAATGAGCTAACTGGTTCACAAAACGGAGCTCATATGAGAAAGTTACAGCCAAAACAATAAGGGTTAAATTTTGCCACCAATTTTACTTCCAAAGGGCATAACTCCATGCTCAAAAGTCCGTTTGGGGCACAAGAGAAGTTGATGGAAATTTTATGACCCATAGAAGCTAGAGGTGAAGTCATAATTTGGTTATGGGTACCTAAAAATGCACAGGAATAGAAATAAGACACTTGTGGCATGCAGGGATTAATGGGGTAAAACAACATAAACTTCTCTAGACCATACTTTTATCTCGAAGCTCAGATTTGAGAAAAAGAATAGTTGTTGAAAAGGTATCAAGGATTAGAAGACATATGTCCACCCAAAATTTTGAATTGGGCAATGAAAATTCTCATAAATTAATAAACAGATTTATGTAGCAATAAAAGAGTAGAATTGTTGCATGTAAATGTTGTAACTTTTTGCCCAGGATTCAGTTTGAGGCATGGTTACAACTGTTGGAAATTTGTTTGAGAGAGGAATGCATCAAGGGAATCAAAATTTGAATTGGTGTAATGTTCCCTTCATAAATTGATGAAGAAATAACGTGTATTTCTAATGGATGGAATGTTTGATATTATGCATGTTTCTAATAGTAATTATTGCATGAACATTTCTTGAAAAATTAGAGATACAAGATGGAAACTTTGGCTCCTATATGAGGAATGGAGTTATAGAATATGCTCAAGGATCGTACATCCATGAGGAAGAGTTCATAGGTTTGCATGTCAGCATGGGGAATGTTGAGACAGAGTCAAATGGAAGAAGGGATAGGCAGGAGCATGTCACTATGAGAATCATGCATAGGGAAGTGTAGAGTTGTAGAGATGATAATGAAAGGATTATGAAGGATCAAGAAGAGATAATTCATAGTTTAAAGATGTTTAATAAGAAAATCAACAAGGACTCTGGAACCAAGGAAACAACTAGTGCTAGACAAGTGTCAGCATCAAGATCCCATAACAAAATGGATGATCACAGAAATCATAGGCATTCAAGAAGCATGCGTAGGCACCATCATTCTCCAAAGAAATCCACCAAAATAGCTCATGCAAGTTTAGGGCCAGGAAGCATCCCAAGCGTGTCTCATGTTAGGAGGAAAACGAGAAGGCATATGGAAGATATCTTGCAAGGTGAACTTAGGAATATTAAGCCACCAAATTTCAATGGTGATAATGGGAAGGGAGAAGAAGTCGAGACTTGGCTATTGGAAATGAAGAAATATTTTCATTTGCATGACTACCCGTCCCAGGTAGAAGCTAGAATTGCCACCTACCACTTGCAAGGAAAGGAAGCCATGTGGTGGGATAAACTAAAGCAAGCCAAGAGCCTATATGAGAAGAGGATCTCATGGAGTAAGTTCAAAGGATATTTCCAAGAGAAATGTTTGTTAGAGCATTGCTATGAAATAAATATGAAGGATTTCTTTGAACTCAAGTTAGGAACCATGACAATGGAGGAATATGAGAAAAGGTTCTTTGAGTTGTTGAAGTATGTTGACTTCATCAAGGATGAGAAGGTCAAAATAAAAAGGTTTCTAAGTGGGTTACCATCCTTCTACAGTGATAGGATTCAATATGATAACCCCAAGACTTTGGAAGAGACCATAAAGAGAAAGGAATCTTTATGAGCAGAGCAAAGGAAGGCTAGTTTTCCAAAAGACTTGGAATGACAAGATGAAAGGGAAAAGGGATCAAAGGAAGAAAGGTTTTAAGCCACCATTTTCAAGAACAACACCTAAGAAAATCAATAAGGTCAATCAGCCCAAAATGAGCACAAGAATACAGATTCATTTGGGAAAAGGCCAAGACGACATCCTGTACAATGTTGGGAATGTGAGGGAAATCATGTATATAGGGACTTCCCTCACAAAGGGGAAAGAATGAGAACTATTCACAACATTCAAGAGGCTAAAATAGTGGAATACATGGGAGGACATGCCAAGGATTTATGAAGCCTTGGAGAACAAGAAAGAAGAATATCAATCCCCCATGATTGAAGTGGAAGGTAAGATTGACAACCATCCCATAGAAATTTTAATTGATTCTGGAGCTAGCCATAGTTACATAAATGATAACATTGTTGAAATATTTCACTTGCAAATAAGCATAAGAAATTTTGGTTAGTTCAGTTAGCCACCAGAGCTAAGAGGAAGATCAATGAGTTGGTTAAATATTTTCAAATAGACATGAATGGGCTCAACACAAAGGTAGATCTAAACATCATACCATTGGGTTCATATGATTATCTAATTGGATTGGATTGGTTGGGAAAATGTCATGTTGTCCTAGATTGTTACAACAAGACAAACACATGTCTTGATGAAGAAGGGAAGAAAGGAAATATTCAAGGCATTCCAAGACCTTCAGTTGTTAGAGAAATTCCATATCTGTAGTTGAAGAAGATTTTCAAAAAGGGATGTTAGATTTTTGCAGCCCATATGGAAGAGGCAACCAAAGACAAAGTGACAAGCATTGGAGACCATCTGGCCTTGAGGGATTTAGAAGATGTTTTTAGAGAAATATTGGGATTACCATCAAAGAGGGACATTGATTTCTCTGTTGATTTGGTGCCAAGACTTGTCCCAGTGTCCAAGACACCATACAAAATGGGCACACTAGAGCTAAAGGAGGTTCATATGCAACTTGAAGAATTGTTAAAGAAGGGGTATATATGCCCAAGTGTGTCACTGTGGGGAGCCCCGGTTCTTTTTGTGGAGAATAAATATGGAACCTTAAGGCTATGTATTGACTTCATGTGATTGAATAAGGTCACCATAAAGAACAAATATCATTTTCCAAGAATTGATTATTTGTTTGATCAACTGAAAGGTGCAAGCATATTTTCGAAGATTGACTTGAGATCGGGTTATCATCAAGTAGAAAGGAAGAAGACATCAACAAGACCGCATTCAAGACAATATATGGGCATTATGAATTCACAGTAGTAACATTTGGACCAGGGATGATTTTAGGGGCTAAATTTTGCTCATGGGCTAATTTTCTATCGTTTTTCCAAAAACGAGATTCGCTATTTTAAAAATGATTCGCCCAAATTCTATAGGATAAAATTATGTTACCTTAAAAATCACCAAAATTTTATAAAAACTATATAAAATCCTTAGAAATTTGAATATTTTTACAAAAATATCGCCAAACATTTATAGTTGGCATATGAAGGATTAGTAAGATTCGCCAAGGTTTTCACATTTTAAAATAAATTTCCATCCTTAAAATTGTCCCTGATTTGGACTATCAAATTCCCCAACAATATTTATTTGTTTAATGAATGGAGTATTTAGGAAATACCTCAACAAGTTTTTCATTGTGTTCCTAGATGTCATTCTTATCTACTCTAAGTCAAAAGAGGAACATGAGAAACATTTAAGAATGGTGTTGCAAGTTTTAAGAGAGCATAAATTGTATGTTAAGCTAAGTGAGTGCATATTTTATCGAAAGAAGATTCACTTCTTGGGGCATATAATTTCAGTAGTAGGAATAGAAGTTGATCCTAAGAAGATAGAGGTCATTAGTGGATGGTCAGCACCAAAGAATGTGAAATAGGTTAGATAATTCATGGGTCTTTCTAGTTATTACCGAAGATTCATAAAAAAAAATTCAAATATTGCAATTCCAATCACTTATTCGCAAGAGAAGAGAGAAAAGTTTGAATTATGGACTTCCAAGTGTGAAGAAATCTTTCAGCAATTGAAGTAAATATTGACAAGTGCACTGATATTGAAGACTATTGATCCAAATGAATATTTTTTTGTGTGCATCAATGCATGCAAGGAAGGGCTCGATGGAGTTCTCAGTCAAATGGATCATGTGGTATGTTATGAATCCATAAAATTAAAAGAGAATAAAAGAAATTATGCTACCCATGATCTAGAGTTGGCAACAATTGTACATGCATTAAAAATGTGGACACATTGCCTTATGGGGAAGAAATTCAAGCTAAGGACATACCACTATGATCTAAAACACTTGTTTGGAAAGCCAACACTAAATGCTAGAAAAACTAGATGGCTATAATTTCTGAGTGAATATGACTTTGAAATTAAGCATATAAAGGGAAAGGAAAATCAAGTAGTTGATCCACTCAACAAGAGAGCTCATGAATTGCATATTGCAGCCATCAACATGTATAGAATGGATCTAAAATATCAAAATATTGCAGCAGCAAATTCAGATCAACATTATTTAAAAATAAAAGAAACATTATAACAACGTAACTTTTAGCAAAAAATTAATTCTTATGAGTTAAAAGAAGATGGAATTCTCATGTACAAAGGAAAATTGTATGCGTCGAATTCTAGTGAGTTGATAAATGCAGTTCTCAAGGAAATGCATAATGTGCCATATATTGGGCACCTAGGATATCAAAAGATAATTGCAGTTGTGAGAAGCCAATACTTTTGGCCAGTAATTAAAAGGAAGTGACTAATTACATAGCCAAATGTCTAGAATGCCAAAAGGTGAATACAAAGAATACACATCCACCAAGTTTGCTATATCCATTTTCCATTCTGGAATGGAAGTGGGAAGTTGTCATGGTTGATTTTATTACAAAGCTGCCCAAAACGGTGAAGCAACACGATTCCATCATGGTGGTGGTGGATAAATTGACTAAGGTAGTTCATTTTATCCATGTGAAGACTATACACAAGGCAACAAATATTACAGAAATTTATATGAGAGAAGTTGCTAGGCTACATGGAGTGTGAGATCGGAAGAG
>CBVK0103003110.1:0-14263 GCA_900067695.1 Picea abies | reverse complement strand
TGGCATCATCAACATCATCTTCAACAAGAAGCTAGACTGGCATCATCATCTTCAGCAAGAAGTTGAAGTGGCATCATCAACATCTGCATTAACATGGATTAGTATAACACTAATACATCATCATCATCAATAACAACAACATCAAAGAACAAAGGTTGGGGCATCATCAACATCAACACTGGGCTGAGAGTCTTCAGCATGAGGCTGGCATCACAACACGAAGCTGGCAACACATCATAACAGCACGAGGCTAGCACATCATCACAACACGAGGCTGGCAACACACCATCACAACACGAGGTTGACACATCATCACAACAATTAAGCTGGCATCACAACACTAGGTTGGCACATCATCACATCAATTAAATTGGCACATCAACACAACAATTAAGCTGGCACATCATCACAACAATTAAGCTGGCACATCAACACAAAAATTAAGCTGGCACACCATCACAATAATTAAGTTGGCACATCAACGCAACAATTAAGCTAGCACATCATCACAACAATTAAGTTGGCACATCATCACAACAATTAAGTTGGCACATCAACACAACAATTAAGCTGACACATCAACACAACAATTAAGCTGGAAAATCAACACAACAATTAAGTTGGTACATCATTTTGTGGTACTCTGATAGATCCAAAGGCTCTTCCTAGGGATGATCAGTCCCCTAGGATATAAAATCCTAACTGAGCTACCACGTGGTCAGGATACCATAATATCATCAACACTTTTAATGGAGTAGCGTACCAGCCTTCATTGGAGTAGCATACCAACCTGCACTAGGGTAGCATACCAGCCTGTGTTGGAGTACCAACCTGTGCTGGGGTAGCATAACAACCTACGTTGGAGTACCAACCTGTGCTGGGGTAGCATTCCAGCCTGCGTTGGAGTACCACCCTGTTCATCTGTGTCAACATATTGGAGTTTTGTAGCTCCTCTCTACATCATATCATGGGTGAAGTGATACCGGATCTCTATGTGCTTCGACTCATCATGGAACACATGGTTCTCCATCATTTTTATACAACTTGGTTATCACATAGAATCATAGTGGCTTCCATCTCCAGATCAAATAGATCGGTCAACAACATCTGAAGCCATATGGTTTCACAACTGGCGGAACATGCAACGATGTATTCTGCTTCCGCTGTGCTCGGAGCAATGCTGAATTGCTTCCTACTCTGCCATGAGATCATGGCTGACCTCAGACTAAAACAACATCCTGAAGTTCTCTTTCTATCAGAAACACTTCCAGCTCAATCTGAATCAGTGTAACCACTTAGTCTGAAGTCATGATCTCTAGTATAATAGAGACAAAATCCAACGTACCCTTAAGGTATCTCATGATATGTTTTGCAGCAACAATGTGAAGACGTCTGCGTTCTACCGGATACTGACTCAAGGCAAAACATATATCGAGCCTGGTATTCGTCAGATACATCACTGAACCAATAATCTGTCTGTACAATGTAGCATCAACCAATTTTGACGAGGTATCTACCAGGAGCTTCAACTTCGTTTCCATGGGTGTGTACATGGATTTACATTTCAACATGTCAAACCTCTTCATTTTAACTGCATACTTCCCTTGGTTAAGGAAGATCTTCTCTGTGCTCTGCCAAACTTCAAGACCTCAGAGATAATGCATTTAAGTCTTTCATCAAACTCTGTAGTGAGCTTCTTCTGCAATCTGTGATGAGATTTTCTTCATCTTGTTAAGAATACATCATCTACATATAGTAGTAACATCACTGGCTCATCATTCACAACTTTGAGATGAAGGTTAGAATCAACTTCATTCTTGGTAAAACCCAAGCTCTTCACTAAACTGTAAATTTTGTCATATCAAGCTCTAGGAGCTTGCTTCAACACGTACAAAGCTTCCTTCAACCTGCAGACCTGAGTCTTTCTATCTTCATTCTTCAAACCAAAATTTCACATTATATTGTACCAATCTGGTACACTTGCTCAACTGCAACTCAATCTGCACAAACATGTGCTAGCTCTATGTGCTTTCTGCAAGACACTATCTGTCTCACTGTCTGGGAAGATGTCCTCTACTCTCTTTGCAATTGTTCCTTCTAGAATCTAGGACTCTGCCCCTGCAACTGCTTTGAGGCTGAGAATGACTGCTTCATCCTCATTGTGGCTGCTAAAATCTGAGAGTAACTCATGGCAACAACTTCATTTGAAACTGAGAGTGGCTCAATAACTGACACTGAAGCTAGCTCTTCTTCTTTCATGGAGGTAACTTTATCTTTCATCGTAGTCATGTCTCCATGACCCAACTAATGTAATGCAACAACTGCCACTCGATTTTAAATATGGGGATTGCTCCCCCTGCATCTCATACTATATATGAATCATGGTTGTTATGGTTGTCTTCATAAGTACTGGAACTATTTCTTCAATAACTGGAGTAAGTGTCTTGTCATAGTCTTCTCCCTCTTGCTGGGAGAATTCTCTGGATACACATCAGGCTTTGTACATCTGCAACATGTTTGATCTATATAGATCAGTCTTGGAAGTCAATACTGACTTTTTCTTCTAGTCTCACAGAAGAATCCATATCCTAGTCTTTCTAATTGGCTTCCTTCTCTATTATTGAAACAAGGGAATCTTCCCAGGAGATTTCATATCTCCTAGAAGTTTCTGAAGCTATGATCTAGTCTTCTCATGGTATCTGGCTCCCAGTCCTAGAAGTTGTCTTTTTATCTGATCCTTTATGAGATCAGGCTTATCATTGATTTCTTTTGAGTCTACAAGGACTTCATCATCTTTTACAGGGTATGCTTGGTGTTGAATACCAAGTCTAAGTATGAAGGACTTAGTCATGATTCAAACGAGTTCTGCTTCCTGTCAAGGTGGCTTCATTAACATATGAACAATTCTGCTGTGAGATCTTGTTCTAATGTTCTGTCATCTTTGGATCCTTCTGCTTCTTTCATTCAATCTTCGTATGAGATACTCTGAATCTCAAAAGATAACTTCTTCTTCATCTTCTATGGTACATGAGTGTATATGGTCATGTACATAATCTGCTTCATATCTCATCTAATATGTTGCCTTCTGCAACCTTCACTATAGCTTCCTCAAGGTCATCAGTTGTGACCTGAAACAAGGTCAACAAAACAAGCAGCAAGAATAATACTCTTTTGATAATAGTAGATAAAATAATAGCATGAATAATCATCACAATAGCTCCTTTAGAGCTATCACTTGTGGCCTGTCTGGAGCAAAGATCAAAAGTAAGAGATACAATACGACATGAGGTCAACACTCTTATAGTGTTGTGATCAAACATTCCTCCATGGAAACCTGGAACTAACACAAGAGGTTTCTCCTAGAGGAGATGTTAGTTGTATCAGGCAAATGATTACATTAGGCATTTATCTCAATATGCTCACATGCTACCAAGTATAATACTTTTCAAGGACTGTTATCAACTATAGTGTTTACCTGTAAAGGGGTAGTCATCAACTTGTCATGTGGAACTTTGAATCTTATCAACTTAATTAATCAAACCTAGAACCTGGAGCCTTGTCCTCAAGAATGAATGTGCTTCTTTTCTTCCAAGTCTCCTTCACACAAGATGACGAGTGCTTTCTTCAACTTGTCTTCTTGTACTAAGACAATATGCTATCTTGATAGAAGGTTGGGTTAGAGGGTAAACTCTCTGATCTCAACTTTAATCCATCTAATACCTTGACTTTAATTTTTGACCAAAGGTTAGTATGATGGTCATAACTTCAACATGAAATCTAGATCAAAATAATGTCATAACAAATAGATGCATATCAGAATAATCAAACCTGGGTTGCTTTATTCCTCTGAATGTGTTGGATCTTGAGATCCTTCTGGATCTATGGCAAGAGATCCCTTCTCTTGCAAATACCCTTTAAAGCTTAACAATTTAAACATACGTGAGTACATACCTCTTATAGCATTTGCAGGTAGTGGCACCATCTGGTAGTAGTGGTAATAATTATCAACTCTTAAGAACTTCAAGGGTGATTGCAACTAGTACTACATCTGATACTTCAACTGATACTGAAACTGCAACTGCAACTTATTCTGAAACTGCAACTGCAACTTAGGGTTTTATGAGGAAACCCTAATTTTTCAAACTTCAAATTTTGAAATTCTAATCCAAGGGATAGATGCGCTGAGATGAGGTGAGTAAGTTGGTGTAGTCAGATTTCTGAAAATCCAAATTTTACCCCCTCAAACTTGACCAACGGATTTCTGGATTGGTGCTTTTGGTTTTTTGGTACTTCTGGTTTTCTAGTACTTTTGGTACTTTGGTACTTCTGTTTTTTTGCTACTTCTGTTACTTTGTGAAAACTAGGGTTTCAATTTCCAGGAGATATACCCACTGAAAAGGTGCGCTGAAGGTGCTAAAGAATTCCTTGGGTTAGGGCACACTTTTTTAGATGGTTTTGAGGTTGACAAACTTCTTCAGTAAAAATCCCTAATTTTCATGTACAACAACAATGATGTTTTTCTTCTTCTTGTGAAAGATGCTCTCTTAAGCTTAGCTCTGATACCATGTTAAGGTTTAAGCTATTATTCAGTTTCTTTTCAATTCAGTAGATAACCATAGCATAGATAGGATGACTGAGAAATACACAATCACGAGAGACACAACATTTATCCTGGAAAACCCTCTTGGGGGAGAAAACCCAACAAAAACTTCCTTAATATAGATAGCCAATACAATGCCAAGAGAATAAATCAAACAATACAGAAAGTCATCTCCCAAGTATGTGCCTCTCTCTCTCTTCTTCTCCAACTGTAGCTCCAAACTTGCGCTTTGATGAACAAGTGAGTGAGTGAACAAATGAGGTGCTGGCCTCTCTTATTTATACAATCTGGCAGGTGTGAACTGAGGTGTCTTTTCACTCACAAGGTCGACTTCTCATTCTGGGTGGTTATAACCACTTTAGTATATTCTAGGGACCGACTTCTCATTTAGCCTATTACAATTAGGGTTTGACCAATCTGCAAAAGGGGATTTGGTCATTTACAATACCCGACATGATCAATCGACAAAAGGGGATTGATCTAATGAATAATACATCAATAATAAATATAATACTCTTTGCAATTACAATATTTCAACATTAACAGAGAGATGTTAGTGGTCCCAGCGAAAAAATTGGCTTGGGAACATTATAGGGAAGCATGATGTGACCAGGGTAGAGTCAAGGTGGGCACTGTTTTTATGTTTAGGTATAAGCCCCACCTGGGCTTCAACCTAGAAACATCTTAAAAAGAATAAAAGGCAATAAATGGGCTTGGACAAAGGTTGCATTAAAAACGAAGGTGCAACACATCCTCTACAAAGGCACCCATAAATGAGATACTACGATCCCTTGTATGTCCGTGTCATGAACCCCATACCCAAGAGTCTTGCCCCCATCCATGTCACTTCATCCACATGACTTAGAGAAAGGTCCACTCGGGAAACACTCCTAAACTTGAGAACGGATTTACCCAATAGGTCGCTTTGTCAACCCTCCCATACCTAAACTTGGCAAATTGCATAGGGTCTTTGAGCACTTGTTTATTTTGATGAGGTGGTTTGGATGTACATGCTTAGATGGCTCTTTTATTGATTTTGTTTACGTATCATGATGCATTTGACTTGAGATCCTTGGAGGGGGTATTCATTGTCTTTGCAAGACTTAGTTGGTGGACAAATTTGGAAGAACGAGCCTAGCTTGGGCTTCCTTGGGGCTTGAAGCCTATTATAGCGCAAGTTGTAGGTTGGGCAAAGCCCGACCCAACCACAAATCAAGTGCTACAACTTGGGAATTCTACACCCAATATCACCTTGATGTAGGTCCCACACTTCACGGGTGACTGAGTCACTCTAGGGAGGCGATCCCGGTGACCCTAGGGGGATTGAGATGGAGATGGAGATGGGTGGAAATGAATCCCCTGTAGGCCAAGTCTAAGTGGGATGAAAGATGGAAAAAGATGCCTTGTAAGTCATGTAATTGTTGCCCCACAAGTATAGTACTTCTTTGGATGATTGTACTTGCTCGAGAACCAAGAAATGACACTTTGCAATGATATATGTTAGTTGGATCAGCAAGTTAATCTTGTTGTCCCTAATTTGCAGCAGTAAATGACAGTTTATATCAGCAAATAAAATATATAAATCAGCATACAAAGATCTAAACTAGTTAAGTAAATCAACATCAAAATTAGGAATGAATATAGGCTGAAAGATGGCACTTAAGAAGCTAGAGAAAATGGTTGTTGTAAGCCTGTGTTTTCTGCAGAAAATTGCAGCCTTATGGCTGTAGCATTCAGTGGCATGCAACAACAAAATCGACCATGAAAAAGTGCCAAGAACTAGCCCAAAAGATGCACCCTAGTTAGTAGACTAGGTGAGTGAACTTAGAGAGCTAGTCTAGGGTTAGTTTAGGAGTTATGAGATTGTTAGTAGTTAGGGTTATGCAGCTCTAATGGCTGTAGGTTAAAGTTTGTAACAACAATTAGAGTAGTGGGAGAGAGGGGACGCCCTAGTGGGGGAAGACTCCTCTCAATGAGGCAAATCAACTTCAAGAAAAAAACCTTTCAAAAGACCAAAAATTGCGTTTTGCAAGGCAATGATTTTATATCTCCAATGCAAAAAAGTATGACTAGTGTCTTTACTATTGGGTTAATGGAGTCAAATAAACAAAGAGCTAGAGAAGCTACCTCCTTAGGGGTGTAAGCCCTTTTACTTCCCATGGCAAGTTTATCTAGCTAGGGTTTAAGCTAAGAGGGTGTATGACCTTATACTTCTCTTAGAAAACCCTTGTATAATCAATGAGATGAAGCCAAAATGATGAAGACTATGGTGGGGGTGTATGCCCTTATACTTCCCACCTAGCTCCTAGCATAACAATACTTGACCTGAAAAAATGATAGCAAATAGTAAAAGACCATACCAATATCAAGAGAAATGCCAAGACAATCCACCATAAGAGATAGAAAAACATCATCCAAGGCTAGCGCTCCACTCCTCCATCAATATAGCCATAAACAAGTGCACAAGAGATAAAAACAGCCAAGTGTGGCACAAATTTCAGACCAAGGCCTCTCACAAGAGGGAGAGTTATGTTTGAAATGAGATCTTATGATCTCTATTTATACAAAATGTAGCTAACATAGTTTGTCCACAAATTAAGGAGTAAACCACAAGATTAGGGGTCAACAACCCCAATCTTGCCCCCTTAACAAAGTAATATTAAATAATTCTCTTAAAATTTCACTTTTTGCACAAATAAAACCCTAGTTTAGGAGGACGTCACCCCTTTAGGGGACGTTTTTCCACTTTGAGGAAGTCGGTGTTGGAGAAGCATGGGTAGCCCTCCAAAGGCCACATGTCAAGCATCTAAGCACTCTCATCATGGTGAAGACCCTTCTCCTCCTCAAATGTCCATGTGCCAAAAGAGTGGCACCTCACCACCATGCCCTAGCCTTAAAAGCATGACGTCAAGCTAAAAAATAGAACGTTTTTCCCCTCCTGGGAAAATCGTTTGGAAAGTGAGGGTTGGGCTAGGTTGTCCAAGTCATCTTCAAGGCCGTCCAAGTCTGATCTCTCTCATCCAGCATGCGGGCCCCAGGCATCCAACCTGTGGGCTTGTAGCCCCATGGAAGCCGAAGCTAGGTTTGTTCTCCCAAAACTGTCCACTAACTAGGTCTTGCAAAGACAAATGAGCACGCCCTCCAAGGATTTCAAGTCATAACATCATGACAAGTGAATTCAATCAATAAATAAGCCATCTAAGCATGTGCATCAAATATCACTATATCAAACAATTAACAACTCAAAGACACTATGCGACTTGTCAAGCTTGAATATGGGAGGGTTGACGAGGTGTCCTATTGGGTAGATCTTGCCCTAGGTCAAGGAGAGTTTCCAAGAGATCCCTCTCTAAGCCATGTAAAGTGGATGAAGTGGTTGGGGTCAAGACTCAATGGGCATAGGGCTCATGACATACAAGGGCTCGTAGTGTCTCATTCATGGGTGCCTTTGTAGAGGGTGTGTGGTACCTTTGTTTGCAATGCACTTTTTCCAAGCCCGTCAATTGCCTTTTATCTTTCTTTCTTTATTTTCTTTCAATATAGCATAAGGAGAGGTGACCAGATGATGGCAATGTCACCCACAAACACCTAATAGAAATGAGAAGGTTGGCTCGTGATGAGACCCCCTTTCTCTCAGCCATGCAACTGAGAGCCATTACCCTAGTTTGGTGACCAGATGATGGTAATTTCATACCACTAGATATTCATGGACGTGATAGGTCGACTCGTGATGCGACCTCCTATCCTTCAACTAACCTTTTAAGCATTCTTTATTATATTGTGGTTCCCCTTTATTCAAAGATAAGTATTTCATTGCTTTCTTGGGTGATCCATAGGCGAAGCATCTGGAAGGTTTATACAAGGCTTTTATCTTTTACCCAACATCAACCCCTTTGGACCTTTAGCCCCTTCTTCCCATATAATGAGGGACAACCCCTTCTTGGGTCAATACACCATAAAATCCCAAGAGATAAGGAAACAGAGGGGAACAATGATGGAAAGCAGTAAGTATGGTCGAGAATGGTATAATAGATCATTAAGGGAGTTCCCAGTAGCAAACCCATCCCCAAGGAAAACCACTTACTAGGGCACAATGTCAACCACCAAGGTGAAGCAAGGCAAAAGGCATAATGTCCAAGCATATATCATGAAATCTAGAGCAATCTAAGGTACAACATAATCAAATGGATTGAATATTGAAATGATGCTCACCATAATACTGACTTGTACCTCATGGAGCAAGGCCCAGTACCTTCCGAAAGCCAGTTGGTGTGGTGGATTCCATCTGCAAAATTGTGACCATCTGTGGTGGTGAGTGGGTTTTCCATCTGTGCAAAAGGGTATTGTTGGTCATGTAGTCTCTCAACACTCCATATCTGCAACCTGAGGGCCTCGAAACATGATCTTCTTAGTTATCCACAAAATGGGGATAACAAATCCCACAGGTTGGATGGCATGGCCCACACACCGGACAACGATGACAACCTTTGGAGGCCTAAGGAGACACCTTGGAGGACCTAACCCATCCCTTTGCTAGCCCGACAATTTTCTCTTGAGGCTAAAACGTCACTTTTGAGGAGGTTGTTGGTTTTAGAACTACTTTATCTACTCTGATATTACCCTACTGTCATAAGTCAACCCAGGTTTAGATTTAACAAGCTTCCAACAAAAATCCCTCTAAAAATATTGACCCTCCTAGTAAACCAGAAGGCAACGCAATACACAGAGTGCACTGCGCAGTCTCACCCGAGATAGTTCTATGGGTGGTTGCAATACTCAGATGCTTGCAGTCTAGGAATAAGTGGGGATCTGTAATTGTACCTTGTGATCTTCATTTATTTAGTCTAACATCTTAATTACTCAATCGCTCTTACTCATGCATGTGGAATATCAGATCTAGCTAGTTCCTTCATTCAATTATCTAGCATTTAATCATTAACAACAATGGAGATGCATAACATTCAGTCACATAACACAAGTTCTACCGTGGTTGACCCCCTCCTGGGCTACGTCCACAAAGATTTTGCTCTCAAGCTCTTTTATTATGCCTCGCCATGCGCGTTTACAATGTTGGTTCTTACAATCTCAACAGGTTTCCCGATCCCTGTGAGGATAACTAGATCGCACCAGGCTACACATCCCGCGATCTAACCCTCGGGATCGAGTTGCTCGACTCCTCTCTTGCTCACTAGCTTACAAAATGTTGCAGTTCTAGTCTTTCTCATTCTTCTCTCTGTATCTCTCTATCGGTTCGTCGGGGGGGGCTCTCCTAGACCTCCTAAGTGTTACTTATACATACTCTTGGCTTATCAGCCATTACAATATCATGCAAAAACCCTAACCTTGGTGTAGTTAAGCCTCCCTTACATGTGCGACTCGCATGCTTCCCTCGTACGTGTTGCTTTTCCTTCTAGTTGCCTTTTCTTTCACTTCGTGCTTTTCTCTCCAAAAATGGTCTTTTCCCCAAAATGGGCCTTCTCCCAACAAGCCCCCAACATTGACATCGTGGCTCATCCCGAGTCACTGTCTAACTCCTGCGTCTGCCACTGCTTGTGCTAGTGCTTCGTACATGTGTACTATCCGTTGGCACTGCTCCTGAGCCTAGCTTCTCTTTGTTGTCATAGCTTCAACCACCTGCATAGTGACGGGTGGTCTTAAGATATCGGCCCCCTCCAAGCCTATCTGTTGGAGGAATTCTTTCATTGTGTTGATTTCCACGACCAACTGTTCTGCCTTTCCCTATAAGGGCTCCAACTGTGCCTGTCGTGCGATCATTTGTGCCTGTACTGCTTTTTCTTCTGCCTGAAGGTTCTTCATTTCTGCGATTGTCTTAATCTTCTCTGGTAGGGACATTGTCCTCTATCGTTGCTTGACATCTACCATTGTTGCGTGCAATTTATCTTCCTTTCCTTGCGGCTCTTGTAGGCTCCCATCTTCTAAGCGTTGAGTCCATAACTGGTCGCTTTTCTCTAGCAGTTCTGCAACCTTATGTATATTATGCACGATGTTTTTTGTAGTTGTTGTCACGTCTTGCTCTCTTTACGCTCAGACTACTGGTGGAGTTGTAGGTACTGCGCGCTCCTCTAGTGCTTTGATCTTCTCTTTATATTGTTGTAGAGTCTGTGCTATCTTTGTTATCTTCTCCTCCGAAGATGTTTCCTCCAATACTGTCTCATCTGAGATAGCTTGAAAGACTGCGTCTATCTGGGTCTCCATCTGGTCCACTTTTCGCTCTGCTATCTCTTTCCTCTGCCCTTCCTAGCTTATGGCTTCCTTCAGTGCCATATTTTCTTCCAGCGCTAGTTGTAGATTCGTCGCATCAGACCTTGCTTTGGATTGAATCTTCTGCGCGACGCTAACCTGTAACTTATATAACACTTTTGTTGGTATCTTGAGCATCGCCAAGTCTAACGTTCTGATATCCTTCACGGGATTCTGCGTCGTTTCCTCATCGATGAACAACATGTCTAGTGTTATGATAAAGTTAACACTTCCTTGTACTGTGATTTGTACTGTTTCTCCGACATGTGCTCCTTCTCTTACTGGCGCCGGTTTGTCCTTTTTTTGTTGTTCCACCTTGATCCTCAACTGTTCTAACATAGTTTTTACCTCATGTACATGTTCCAAAATTGATGCTCTATGGTTTTCCGCATTTTCCCATACTTTTTGTTGCTGTCCTAATACACACTTGCAAACGTGAACAAAGTCCAACTCACTTAGTGTGTCCTTGGAGGCACGATGCCTAGGTTCACAGTCCACACTGTCACCTTGACTGGAACCTCTTCCTTCTAGGCTTACTCCTAGGGAAGCCAAGGGGGGTAGACCCTAGTTACTAGATTTGATTTAACGTTTATGTTCTAGGAGTTGGTTTTAATTTGTTAAAAGGCTTTGGGAAAGCTAGCCTAAGATGCTAAGGCAACAAATGCAAAGTGCAAGTTTATCTAGATGACAATCAACCGTTTCCCTAAGTCAACTATGACTAGTGCCTAAGGTTGGGCAAGGGGTCAACTAAGTTTGAGAGTGTTCAATTACAAAATGTTTACAAGTAAAATAAGTTGAAAACTACCCCACAAACTAAAGATTACAATTATTTATACAATGAAAGATAAATATTACAAATGTACAAAATATACAAAGATACAAGATATGAAAGTTTAGGAGATAATCAAAATGAGATCAATACATGAGCCAAGCATGCCCCAATAACACTTACTCTATTGGACTGCTTTTCAATGACAACCACTAAAGCACTCAAGATTCAAGAAGATGAAGTTTCCCCAAGTGGGTTACTCAACTCCTTCTTGAATCACACCATAAGAGCAAATAGATAAAGATGTATAAATTTATTAGTTCAAATGCTCATAAAAACTTAAGACAATTAGAGAGACAAACCATAAGATTGCAAATATAGATCTAGAGATATGAAGTACTTGCAAAAATTGTGTTCCTAAACATACATCTAAGTTCCCCCAACACACATGGATTATCTATGCAACTAGGTGATTAGGAAGTTTCTTAAAAGGTAAGTAAATTTTATTTCCCTCCCCCTAACTATGTTTGGAGCCTTAAACTTCCTCCTCCCTTGGCCAAATGATTGTCGGGTGCTCAAGATACTAAGGCAACAAGGCCCACCCTAGCTTCCACGGCCAGCCCTGACAGTAAGAGTACTTCTCGGAAAGGACCCCCTCCTGGAGGGTCAAGGAACGGTCCCCCGCCACTTCCTTCCGTTGTTTTCCTCAAACCCGTTTTAGATGGTGGAGATGGCCGAATTAGGCTATCCTAAGTGTCTAAAGTGTTATCATGACTCGCGGGTGAGTCTTTAGGTGTGTTTGAAGTGTTTTAGGAGTGTTTTAGGTGTCCGAAAATTGTGCTTTTAGCCCAAAGCCGAAACTGAAATTGCTTGAAAATGAAATGCTATAAATGTAAAGATTTAGACCATATCATAAGATAACATGAATGAAAAAGCTTATAAGATAACCATCATTGACATAGCATTCCATTCACCATCAATAACATGTAACTTTGCAAAAAGGAAAAGGCAAGAACAACTTGCCGAATGATAACAAGAATGAAACCTTAGGATTTTAATTATTCATCCACATATGTGTTAACCATTGAAAAGATAGATATGCTTGAAAGGAAAAGCTTGGCAAAGCAAAAATTAAGATCCTAAACCATCAATAGATCACATATGCTTGAGAATGTAAATGGCATAATGATTTAAGAAGAAGATGAATTTTGCACTTAAGAGAAATTCTAAAACATTAAACCACAAACCATGATGAGCATAAGCATATGAAGAGAAATAACTTGAAAGAAAAGGAAAGTTAGATGTGATGACTATTCTAGAAGATTTTAAACCATTATAACATATAGATCATCAAAAATTAATAACTTTCCCTTAGCCTCACGATTTTGGGGATTACTCTCCCAAGGTGTAGGCAACTAACTTAGCAAAAACTTAGAAATTTGAAAACCACTCACAATGACCAAGGTGGAGGCAAGCCTACCATTATTGGCCAAGTAGGGTTGTAAACTAAAGCAAGATTATTATTATTAAGTGGCCACACTACCTTGTCTTGTAGACAAGAGGGACCAAACAAATGTACGAAACTTAGCTTGAAAATAAAACTAATCTACCCCAACGATATTGGGTGTTGGCTTGGCCAATCACACACCCAAGGTGTAGGCAATGTATTATTAGCTTTGAATAAATACAAAAAATTGCTGAAATGGAAGAAAAATAATGAAATTTACAAGAGGAAAGGTGAGGGATTCGTTACCCAACCAAGGAGGCTCTTGGGGATGTCTTGAGAATGAATTTTGGCAGCGTTTCCCCTTGTCCCTGGTAAGAATATGTAAAAACCAGCAAGCAAAAGCTTGCTAGAAATGCTGCAAAACACACAAAAAGTCAAGAAAATTTTCTATTTTTACACAGAAAATTTTGACATGAAATCTCCAAGTAAAATATATAAATTTCTGACCTATCTAAGATATGTTAGCTACAACAATATGATATGAATGAAAGAAATATATCAAATCCAAACTAAAACCAAAGAGTGTATGAAGGCTTTGGTTGGAAACCCCTCTAAAGTCTCTTCCAACCAACTCCTTTGAGAAAAATCTGCACACTTAAACAAGATGTGAGTCCAAGAATAGCATAATATGATTGGGAAGATTAGTAAAATGAAGTACTTCACAATGCTAACTACCCTACATATATAGATCAGCAACACTAATGTCAAATGATCTACCCAAACAAACTAATTTGCTCAAGAAACTAGTCAAAAACTCACAAAATACAAAGGAGGAAGATCACCTCATGTGCAATAGACAAATCTGATTACTCTAGATCAATCCAAAATCCTCCAAAGTTTTTTTTATTAAATCCAAAAAATGAGAGCTTTGCAGCAACTAATTGCTCCAAAGATCTCAAGAGAAAAATGAACTTGAGTGAAGATGGCAAGAGCAAGAATGGGTGAGGTGAAAATCCTGTAGCATAACTTTAGCTCAAAGAATGGTGAGTTGGGGAGGAGAAATGAGATCTATTTATACTTGGAGAAGTAAACCTACCTCTCTTGGATCAATGCCAAGTGTCCACCACCAAGAATAAGAGTAGATCTCAAGGCTAGGGTACACCATCTAGGGTTTGAAAGCTAGATC
>CBVK0103003031.1:0-10882 GCA_900067695.1 Picea abies | reverse complement strand
CTCCTTGGTATATATAGGAGACTAGGAGGTATAATTATAACTAATGGCCTGAAGCCGACATAAATAAAATAACATTACTAATCTAATGTGCCCTAATTAAGGGGTAATGGGCCAATATTAGGGTTTAACATGTAGGATAGAGAAACCTGTTTCTCCCTAGATATAGCCACGGAGCAACCAAACAACATGGTCATGACTGAGATATAGTCTAGGGGAGACCAATCAACTCGATCACTCTGTGGACCAAAGAGGCATGCGATTGAGAGTAAATTTTCCATTTTTGGAAAAAAATTCATGAATTTGCTTTGATGATTGGGTTCTAACAGGATTTTTTGGTGTCTTTGGTAGGTGTGGGAACAATTTTGGAGTGGAGGGAACATGAGCATGAATTAAATGACAATGTTTCTATGGATGATCCTCCCACTCTTGATTCTTTTTGAAATTGTGGGTTGTTAAAAAATTTCTCGTGTCAAAGCATGCAGGCCCAATGGGCTATGATATAGACTTTGGTGAATATGTGGGATTCGAATAGGAAAGAATTCATTGTATGGGATAAAATATTGACATTAGAAATGGAATATATGTACTTCCTAATGTGATTGTCTCATTGTGGTGCCACAATGGTGTTGGTGGGTGGAAAAAGGGGAGGCACAGAATGAGTAGATGATTATGTGGTGTGTTATTTTCACCCTAAGATGTTGAGGAGAAGCAATCAGCTGCCAATTGGTCAGGTGATGGGCCTTACCTTATGCATTATATTTTTGACCATTACATGATAAAAATGAATTTTTAGGCTTCAAGGATTAAGGTGGATTATGCAGTGATGTGTTTATCTCCCATGGTGTACAATTGGTGTGTAGCGGTTCTGGTGAATATGAAGTAGCAATTGACCAAATGTAATTTGGGATGAAATAAATAATTTTTCTATGGATCCATATTGTTATTTTTATTCTTTGAGAGGGTTCTGACATCATGTCCATGGGATGTAGTGTCAGAGGCTAGGGTTAGGGATCTAGCGATGAAGAATTGGACAGATATGTTGTCCCAACTAAGGGGGGGACATAGTTTCAGTTTGATGCAATTTTTTTTGATGGTGGGATCGAAATGTAGTGGTGATGGATGAGCATGTGTATCATGGCATCAACTATCATAATGATATGAACATGGTTATCCCTGAGGGGGAAGGATTCAAGGATGATCTTGGTAAGAAATATACATTTGCATTATTTTTGGTATTTTTAATGTTTTTGTGATTTTTTTATATATAAATGTTTTTTTGTGTGACATAATAAATCATTTTGATGTGTAGATTGTGCACCATTACATTTGGTGGGCATTTTTTCATTGTATATTTGAGGAGAGAAACTAGGTATTGGCAGAGAAAAAAACTGTAGAGGAGTCGATGCAAAGCTATTAGATGATCTTGTGGAAAATATCCAGTGCTTGACTATTGGAATTCCAGTGCCACACATGGATGACATACCTCTGCGTATAGAGAGGAATGTAATGGGTGTGGGGAATCGATTTGGGAGGCTTCTTCGGAAGGCCGCGAGGGTGGTGATTTTCTATAATGAATATAGGTATCCTCATGATGAGTGTTTTTTAGCTTGATGGAATTTGATGCATATCTATTTTGTGGATGTATGGGTGAATAGCCCAATTTTGTTCTATTGTACTAGTTTTGGAATTTTTTTTAACACACATTATATATATATACATACATATAGATAGTTAGATAGATAGATATGGACATGTGGCTTTGTTATTTCTATTTATGTATATGTTATGGATGATGTGTACAGTGATTTATACAATGAATTTTGAATGTGGTGTGTTTTAATGAAGTAGATGCCAATTCAAAACAAAATTTGCTAGTGAATTAGCTAAAGAATTGAATTTTCTTGGTATATGTTCATAAGAGATAAAATGAAATAATCGTTCAAAGAGTCATACCCTCAAATATTTATGAAAAAGGATAGGATGTTGAATATAATAAGTTGATTTGAGGTGTGAAATGACAAGCTCAGAATCTAGGAATACTATCAAGTGGCGTATGCCCAAAGCTGATGATTCGGTCATAAGTTCAATAAAAATTTGTATTCTGCAACATTGTTTGTTGCAAGGCTGAGATATATTCCCCGAGAGATTAGTATGTCATTGGTGGGTGGAATTATTACCCAAGCAGTGGAAGCGATATGCTGAGAGGAATGACTATCTCCATCCACATATCCAAAATAGGGTGAGGGAAACGATAACATATGCAACTCAAGCATTAAGTAGGATAAGAAGATTGACAAAGAATGTCACACAAAGGGAAAAAAAAATCAACCATAACACACTATAATACATATGGTACAAAATCACTAGATAGCACAAGGCTTATGCATAGTAATTTTTCAAGTAGATCCCATTGCGGGGATCTAATAATGGATTTCCCTTATAGTCTACTATCTCATAGGATCCTTTTTTAAGAACTCATGTAATTATATAGGGGTCATTCCATAAGGGTTTGAAATTACCTGCACCTAACTTGTCACGGTCTTGGTCATAGACCAAAACTAAATCACCTTCATAGAAGGTTCGAGGGATATTGTTTTAATCGTATTGGTGTTTGATGCGCTTTTGGTGAGACTCATTGGCCATGATGGCTTCACGACATCGCTCATCAAGGCATGAAAAATATAGGATTCGTTCATCTTCTAAGGAAATGTCAGGAAGGATTTCAATGGCTAGCTTGAGGGAAGGGATTTCACATTTGATGGATAAAACTACCTCCAAGCCATAAACAAGTTGGAATGGTGTGAATCCAGTGGAATTTTTGTAAGAGGTTCAATATGCCCACAAGGCCGGGAATAACATTAATTGACAATTGGTTATATGTTTTTTGATCATTCTCTGGAGCATTTTTTTAAGTACCTTATTGATGGACTCAACTTGACCATTTGCTTGAGGGTAACAGGGAGATGAGTGTTCTTGGTCAAAGTGCAATAGAGTAGATAATTCTATCATCATGCTATTGTATAAATGTGATCCATGTTTGGTCATAATACATTTAGGCACACTGAAATGTGATATAATATGATTAAATATGAACAAGGTGGAAGTCTTGGCATCATTAGAAAAGGTAGGCATGGCTTCTTCCCACTTTGTGAAATAATCAACGACCACAATAATGTAATTATGAATGATGGAAGAAGGATGTTTATAGGTGGTGAAATTTATGCCTCATTTAGAAAATGGGCCAAATTCAATGAATACATGTAAAGGAGCGGGCTGAACACACATGTGTTTGGAAAATATTTGACAGGGGTGGAATTTTTGTACTGTACTAATGCAATCATTAAAAATTATAGGCCAAAAATAGTCTGCATGTAAAATCTTTTGGGAAGTGGATAACCAAGATAAATGGCCACCACATGATCTAGAGTGGTTATGATTTAGGATTCGTTCAGCTTCAGAATGGATGACACACCGACATAATACCATATCTACTCCACGATGGTAAAGGGTATCGTCGATGATGAGATAGTGTCAGGATTGGTGGTGTATGCAGCACAAATCATCCTTAGATAGATTGGGCATAAAACATTGGGTCTCGAGATAAATAAATATGTATCCATACCAAGGATTAGACAAGTTTATGAGAAACAAATATTATACCATAGATTCATCAAAGGCTCGGAGAAGATCAGTCATTAATTATGAAAAATTCAATGTTTTTTTAGATTTAGGGGTGGATAATTCAAGGTCAAATTCTTGTAGTAGGACTATCCATTTAGAGTATCTACCCCCCAATATCTGGTGTGACAAAATATATTACATTGGGTTCGCGTAAGAGACAACAGTGGTGGTTTAGAGCATAATATAATGTCAGCATCATTGGACAACATATATGGCTGCCAATGCCAACTTCGCAACGTATGGATATTGAAGTTCGACACCAACTAAGCCTTTACTAAGAGAATAAATAACATTTTTTTTATGTTGATAATCAGTCTAAACTAATACCATTCCAATGGTGGTATTGAAAGTTTCTAGGTATAGGATGAAATATTTATTGTAATTTGGGATTTTGAGTAATGATGTGGATGTAATAACCTACTTCAAATGATCAAAATACCATTGGCCCTATTCATCCAAAATAAACAGTACACCCTTTTTCAATAATTCCATGAAACCTTTGGTGATTTCGACATAATTGGCAACAAATCATCTAAGGAAGTTTGCTTTCCATTGCAAGATTTGAAGTTGGATTATGGAGATGGGAGGGGGAAAGTTGATGATTTCCTCAACTTTAAGAAGATCATCTCTGATCCCAAAATTGGACATAATGAAGCCAAGTAAACAAATGGATAACATGAAAAAAATGAATTTGTGAGGATTGAAGCAAATGTTGTAATATCGACATCATACAAAGATTTTATGTAGGTGATCTACATGATCGTATGTCTTGGGAGAAAGGGCAAGGAGATCATATAAGTAAGGCTATATGATATGTTTTATTTCATGGAAGGCATAAGACATGGCCCGCTAGAATGTTGCACCAACAATTTTAAGACCAAATGGTAACTTTCGATATGTGAAAGTTTCCCATGGGTAGATAAAGGTGGTTTTGTGCTGGTCCTATGGAGTAATTTCAATTTAATTATAGCTGGAGAATCCATCCACAAATGAGAATAATTCACATTCAACACCATCATTGATCAATGAAAGGGGTAGGGAAATTGTCTTTAGGACAGGCCTTGTTGAGGTCCCTATAATCAACACATACTCGGATGGTGCCCTACTTTTTGTTAACTGGTATGATGTTGGACACCCATTCAGTTAGGGGCATGGGATAAATAAAACCAACATTCAATAATTTTTGAACTTCTGCCTTAATTGTTGCAACTTTCCTTAGATGGACTAGGAAGAGTCATTGTCAAACTAGACGGCCTCCAGGATAAGTTTTAATTTCATGGACAATAATTTGTGGGTTGATTCCTGAAATATATTAATAGGTCCAAGAAAATATGTCACAAAATTCTGTGAATAGGGAAATATAAGCTTTGATTTCTTCAGGGGAACAATTTTTGCATATCTGAATGTTTTCCATGACCCCTAGTTTAATTGAAATATCGATCGAAATAGTTTTGGAAATGTTTCCCAAATTTCCTTTAGACATAATAGGATATGATGTGGAAGGTAAGAGGGATGGATATTGAATATCAGTCGAAACGAGGGTATAAATTTGGTTTTCTTTCTTCTCTCCAAAGGGCAGGAAGGAGGATTGATGGTGATAATATTCCCAATGCTTATCTTGCAAAGTCATGACTTCCATAATGGTTTCGTCTGAAGGAAGATGATGTTGTGAAAGTCGTGGGACATTGAAGTATGGTTAACCCAATAGGGAGAGGAAAACTGATCTAGTTCCTCATCCTATAGGAGACTAGAACCAGAATCAGGAGATTCTCTTGTGGATTGGATTACTAAATATTCCATGGTGTCTCCATAAAATTCTATATCATATGGGTGAGGGATTACCCATGGGTCATTGTTACCAATGGGTGTATCGATAACCTCAAAGATCATATTAATGGAGACTGTTGGGGTGATTTCTGGTGGGGGAAGGGGAAAATTCTACATTAACGAGGAATACAGGCCTACCTCAATGATTTTACGTCATGAAGAAGACTCTCCTACAAAAGGGACATTCACATTAGTATTGATTCGTACGTCTCGTGTACAAAAGTCTAGTTAGTCTACAATGACAATCTTCCCTTGGTGGGGGAATTTGACAAGTCAAAAGATGCTAGGCACAATATCCTTCATGGAATAGAACCAGATGCAACCTAAAATTGAATTATAGTGGAGTGTGGCATCAATCATCTCAAATTTTATGAAAACCGTTTTTCCTGCAAGTTTAACTAGTAATGAGGGGAGAATTCCATGGGGTTTGAAAAAATGTCCTTCAAAATATTTAAGGATGGTTTCATATGTGGTAAGTTGGGGAGAACTAAGATATTTCCAACATGTCAAGGATATGATGCATGTTTTGGCACCTTCATCAAGAACTATTCAGAAAACATTTTTATTGAGAGATCAGACAATGATTTGTAATGTTGATTGGTGTGATAGGAGGGATTTATTGCAATTCATGTCGAAGGAAATAACATTGGATTCTACAGGTTCAGTTCCACCAATGGATGATAATAAGGCTTTATGCTGCATAGAATAGGATTGCAGTACTTCGAGCACCAACATGGCATAAGGGGCTTGGGAAAGATCTTCTACTATACTATAGTGTTGGTTGCTCAAGTGTTTGGATTATGTGTATTTATATGAAGTACTCTCTTTGGAGGGGGTAAGGAATGTTCGATAGTTGGCTTCTATAGTGTGAGAGGGAAATTAGGTGGGATAGTTGAGGATGGATCCTTGGGTAAATAATCACCTTATGGAGAACTGTAATTCATGTCTCTACTAGATATGGCCACAAATTTAACCATCAAGATATTTATTGATGGAGACTCGGGGTTTCCCCCTAGTGAGGGTGCTTTTGTTTGCATGACAAGTTGTTGTTTCTCGTGGGGGAAAGATTTGTTAAAACTGGAGGTGTAGAAGAGGATGTTCCTCGCTCAAGATATTGCTGAATTTCAACAAGATGATGGCAATCTTTAGTGAAATGATATTCTTTACAAATCATGCAAGGATATTTATCATTTCATTTTCACTTTCCCTCAACAATGTTTTCTTGGGTTTTGGGTCTCGATTGCTCAGAAGAGTTTTTATTTTTCTTATTATTATTACCCTTTTTTTTTTCCTCTGGATTGTTGTTGGTTTTTGGGCATGGTTGATTGCACCATATTAACCTCATAGGTTTGGTAAAGGGGCTTACTTGGAGTGTTGGTATGGACATATGAGCTAGGATTGGTAGATTTAGTCGATTAACTATGTTTCCCAGTCATATGACTGGTTTTTTCTGTGAAAATAGGACTAATCATACCATCGACATGGGTTCCAGGTGTGGGTTTGGTTTGATCATTATACGATTGAGAAGCATTAGGAATCCAGTCGTATAATGTGCCATATTGAGAGTAAAACAAATCTATATATTGGGATTGACTGATGGATTGTTCCTTGGTAATAGTGCCTTCCATGGCAAGATCTCGAGCTATAGGTGGAAAAAGGGACTTTTTGAACCAATAAACTAATAATTAATTTGGGATTGTGTCTTTGATTAATCGTTGTTGATGCCTCCACTCATGAATGTGATCTAAAATATGGGTGGAAGTTGATTGGTGTAACAAGGACAAGAGCTCAGTATCAGTCTCATAGGTAATTAGAAGTGTGTCAAAAATGCCATCAAAAGGCAATTAAAATCGTCAAAGGATTTATGCAATAGTTCTATATACCATTTAGTTGTTGATCCTGTAAGTGTTCACTAGAAAAGTTGTAATTGAATAGAGTCATCCATCAAGGAGTTTGAAGAACACCATAGATGGAAAGTCATCACGTGATTATTTGGATCTTCTCCAGGATTTCCATCAAATTTCAGAATGTTTGATGGAAATTTGGTGGGAATGGGGGGCCAAAAAGGGGAATGGTGTATGGGGTCATTATTCAACTATGAAGGATATGGAAAACATAAATTTTCCAAGAACAAGAGGTGTTTGTTGACCTATGGAGGTTGGTGATATGGACCTCCTCTAGGAGGAGGTTGTTCTAGAGTTCCTCCTCCAAAAGGTGGTCCTTCAGAGGGGGCTCCACCATAGGGTGGTCCTCCAGGGGGGCCTCCACCGTAGGTTGTTCCTCCAGGGGGTCCTCTAGAAGTTCCTCCTCCATAGGGGTGTCCCCCAAGGGGTCCTTTATCATAGGGTGGTCCTCTAGGAGGTATGCCACCATAGGGTGGTTCCCCATGGGGTCCTCCTCCATAGAGTGGTCCTCCATGAGGTCTATCACCATAGGTTGGTCCCCCAAGGGGTTATCCTCCATGGGGATGTCCCTCAAGGAGTCTACCACAATAAGGTGATCCCCCTCCACCATGGGGTGGTGTTAGGAGGTCTATCACCATAGGGTTCTCCTCCTCCTGATTGAGTGGAAATTGCAAGATTGATAGGTTCATGATGTTGGTTCCATATAGTGCTTGTTATTCCTTGGTAAGGGTGGCCAAATAGTGGTAGAAGGAATAGTTTGGCCCCATATTGGCTTTTGTCCAATATATGGGGGTTTCCCCCTAGTTTATTATTTCCCCCAGAGCGAGTATGGCCCTATGGATGGGGGTTTCCCACAGTAAAATAAAGGTTTTCTCTCAATGGGAGTGCATTCCCCCATTGAAAATGATCCAAAATTCGAGGGTTTCCCCTTAGATGGATGTTGAACAAATATTTTCCCTAAGTACAGGAGTTGTCCCCCAATGAAAGGTTGTATTGTAGATGTTTTTTTTTCCTAAACCCATTAGTTGTCCTCCCTGGGGAGATAAACCTCTCGTAGAAGGTTGTTTTCCAAAAAGGTTGGGATCACCTCCTAAGAATTGTGTGGTAAATAGAGGTTTCCCCCCAGTGGGGGGTGGAGAAGGTTGGGTTCTTGAGGGTGGCAGTAAGATGGTTGGGACAACTTGGGATACGAATGTCAATGCAATGTTTGGGTTAGGACCATGTTTGTTAGATCATGTTGTAAAGTAGGGTGGATGTGCGAGGGATGAGGGAAATAAGTTTGAAATATATGGGAGATTTGATATGTGGGGGTATGGGGAGTGTTTGAAGAGGCATGTGAAGGATCGTGATGCAAGAGTTTAAACTATGAGTCAACAGTTGTATCTAACCGATTTAAAATGTCATGGCCAAAGGGTTTTTCAGGAGTTTTGGTAGGATTGGATTTACTAGAAACATGTGGTGGCGTGGTGAATCCTTCTAACAAGAGGAGTTGTTGGGACTCCATTTTCATGACGTCTTTGCAAGGTACAAGTGGTAGAGGAGGGTAATCGGTATCGAGTTCATTTTCTCCATAAGATTTTATCCATATTAGGATGGGACCAAGAGGGTACTTCAAGGGTGGATTGACAGGAGGGACAAAACCTTCTTGAAAATTGGTTCCCTTAGGGAGTTCAATCAAAGGAGTAATAATAATTACATATTTACAGTGTTTTTCCTCCCATATCTCTTCTCTAAGATGGTATTCAGGTGAGTTAGGGGGCAAGGGTTCATAATGTAAGGGAGGAAAGCCTTGCATCCTTAGGGACCTACACAAATCTTGGTCAACCAAGATTAAATTATGACAATAACACTCTTAAATCCAACTAAAGGAAATAAACAACATGTGCTAAAAAATATTGGACTCATTCAAAAAAACCAAAACATATCACAATAAGCTCACTAGTTGGTGATGCAATCCAACATCATGGGAATACATGAGAAGGGGATGGGGTGAGTAGGTGGATTAGTTACATTGGTTCCCTTCTTAATAGACTTACACCTTGGTGCAATCTCCCCAATAGTCTATCCATGAGTTTCCCTCCAAGGAGCCTGAGTGAGTTTGACCAATGTCTGATCCAGGTACAATGAAGTCTCCCCTTTGTCGTCACCTTGTGTAAAATCCATAAATATTATGGAAACTAAGGTCACCAAATCAAATTCAACCTCTAAGCAGGTACAATATACAATTGGATCTAACAATATGAATAGGATATCAAGTCTGAAATTCCTCAAGAGGACTGAGAACTAAAGGGTCGCAAAAATCTCCATAGGACCTTGAATGGATTTAGGATTCAAGAAGTTCTGAGACTAAATGAAAACAACCAATTCTCAAGAAGAATCCCCAATATAATATATTTCCACTACATTTGGTTAAGCCTTAGATGGGTAATCTCTATTTCCCAGCTACACACAACCTCATGTTTAGCCCCTATGTGAGAGGGGGTTCCCGGCTATGCCTATATGAAGGTTGTATTTAAGCGCTCTTTAGTGTTCTATGGTTTTTTTTGTGGTCTTGGATATTTTACTCACTTGTCTTAGTCTAATTACCCTAAACCTGGACTATTGTTGGTGTTCTTGGAAAATAAAGTCTCGTAAATTTTATTAACTCGTGTTTATTTTTAAATTTGGTTTTTACTCAAAGGGTTGTGTGGAAGCTAAACTCGTGAGGTGAAAGGACTCAAATCCAAATAGGTGCAAAAGAATGAAATTTCAACGATTCTCTTTTCAATGAATCCTATTTATGGGAGGGAGAAGAGTAATTTTATTTTTTCTTCTTATGTAACAGAGCACCCTAATGCATACTGATTCACATTTTTTCTTGCAAATGAGAAAAAAGAAAAAAAATTCAACCAAAATTATTAGATGATTTTCAAAATTCCTAACCAAACACAAATTGTTTCAACCATATTCTAAAGCACTCCAAATGTGTTAGAAAACCAAGACAGCAGAGCAATAAAATAAAACAAATGCAGAAACAAAACACAGAAGACACACAATACAAGAGAGACACAGATTTACGTGGTTCACCCAGTGTGGGCTACGTCCACCAGAGAAATTGACAGGTCCTTCCTTTATTATTATCCAGCAAATGAAGGATACAACCTACAACAAAACCCACTGTAACTTCCTCTTCTTTCTCTCACAGTCTCCTCTCTCAGAATACAATATTCACCATCATCCATAGCTACAATACATTTCCCTCATAAAAGAGGGTTGCCTTCTAGGGCAAAAAACCCTAACATAATCTCTACCGTTAGATCTGCGACCTTATAGGGAATGGTCCAGATTTACAATGAAATTACAATATACTTTTACAAGGCAATTTTTTCTTCGGGGGCTTCACCCCCAAAACCCCCAGCCGGGGGAATAGGCCCCCCGGACCCCGTAGAGGGGGTACCCCCCATCTTCACTCCCCCGCGTGGAAGAGTGTA
>CBVK0103003030.1:194-23084 GCA_900067695.1 Picea abies | reverse complement strand
TCTCTCAGAATACAATATTCACCATCATCCATAGCCACAATATATTTCCCTCATAAAAGAGGGTTTCCTTCTAGGGAAAAAAACCCTAACATAATCTCTACCGTTAGATCTGCGACCTTATAATGAACGGTCCAGATTTACAATGAAATTACAATATACTTTTACAAGGCAATTTTTTCTTCGGGGGCTTCACCCTCGAACCCCCACTGGGGGCCCGCTTGCCCCCAAACCCCCCAGCTGGGGGGATAGGCCCCTCGGACCCCATAGAGGGGGTACCCCCCCTCTTCACTCCCCCGCGTGGAAGAGTGTACATGCTTCTGGGTGTAAATACTTCATGGGGTATAAACACGACTGAAAGCAAGGACCTCTGTATCAGGAAGATAATCAGGCTCCACAACCAACAAAATGCAATTGTTTTTTTGGTTTTTCAAACTATGTGAAAATTGAAACAAAATTCTTCTTTAAACTCTTACTTTCAATCAAAAAGGTTCTATAGTTAATGAAAAAGTCAGAAGAAAAAACCAAACATGAAAATTTTAAGCATGCAAAAATTTTCAAGTCTAAATAATATTTTGAAGGGTTCTCCAAATGATTTTGGAAACAACAAGAATTCAAACTAATGAAAAAGAGGCTTGCAAAATAAAATGAAATACTTTTCAAAATAATCTTCTCAAACAAGTATCAATATCATTCTACTTAATTTAAGGGATTAGACTAGATGATTATGGTTGTACTAATCAATCACATGAGATGGAAAAAAATAGAAGATACATTTTATATATTTCAAAAGGATTTGAAGTGAAATCAATGAGACAGGCCTAAGACAAGTCTGTAGTTTTGAAGGAGACCAGTGGAAATGGATTTGGATAATATTTTTGTAGGATAAATCTCCAAAAAATGGTTTCATGAGAATGTTCACTCCCTAGAAAGGGAAACAAAGAAACCTAGTCGCTCCCTGGTGAGAGGAATAGGGCGACCATAAAGTATGGCCACTCCTGGTAAGATTAGGTGCAGGGATGGTCATCCCCCCCAAGGAAGGTAAAGCATGACCAAAAGCTCTTGGGTCTCTCTTTTTTGACTAATATGGTGCGACTGAAATAGAGAAAAGGAAAAATGCTATATCTAGATGAGATCTATCAGATCCAAAGTAGTGGTTTCTCCAACTAAACTCAAGAAAGAGTACAAAAAAGGATGGAAATCAGATCAAGACACTTAGGTGGATGAATATATTAGAAATAAAACACATAAGGAAGGACGAAATCACAGAAAGGGTTTTCCCTAGTATGGTCTCCAATATGTTGTAGGGATTTTTATCCTTGTAGGAGCTCACCTCCCTTAGGTTCTTCCTATACCTAAGACAAATATAAATATGTAATCTATGGGATTTTGAAGGTATAATCTGTATGCTAAAGGTAACTAGGAGTCTTTGTAAAGAGGAAGCATAATTTATTTATGAAGGTTGTCCTTGCATTTCTTATGCGAATATTTTTCTTGCTCCTAGAGACAACGATCTTCACACAAAAAAACAAGATCCTTTCCAAGATCAAAGTAGATGCATACAAACCAATGATGAATATACTAATATATTATGACACATAACTCTATTAATTTTATCCAAATGAACATATGTAAGAAAATAGACAATTGAATAGAAGGAAATGTCTAGTACACCTTCTATTAATTACTGAAACATCATTATAACTTACAAATAGAGAAGTTGATGAAACGATTTGTTTTCAAGTTTCTTGCCCAAATCTGGTAGCCAAAACAACATCCTAAGTTTACTAGATCTTTCCTCCTCCTTCCCATGAGAATGACTTTATTTTTATAGATATTTAGGGATAATTCCATATGGTTATTAGGATAATATCCTAGATCTCGTAACTGAAGACTTCTCAAGGATAAACCCCAAGAAATCAATGGAAGGTTTCATCCATTGCAACCAAGTCCAAAAATGGGAGTTTCTAGGTTTGGTCACTCCCTAGACACACAGACAAAGTGATCGGTCACTCTTTGGTAGGACAGAAAGGGGGACCAAACCTCTTGGTCACACCCTTAATGAAGGAAAAGAGTGACCAAGTGGAAATTAGGATGGAAATTCAGGGAATAAGTGATGAAAGTTGTTGAATTGGATAGGTTATCTCTTAGGATAGGATGGCTCAATAGTTAGGGGGTTAATAAGTCTATAACAATCACACAATATTAACAAAGAATTGATCCTATCCGTTGACACCTTAGACTAATATTCACCCAATTTCGGCTTAATGAGAAGCCACATCACTTGACAAGTCATCTGACACATAAAATTCCATGTGGATATTCATACTACCACCTCATATTCTACATCATCAAGATATCCATACTTAGCCACATCAATTGTTCCACATCAACATTGCCATGTCACCCTATCAAATCATCACATATGGTTCGCAAGTTCATTAGGGTGTGAGAAATTATTATGGTGATGTCAAAAGGAATAAATGAAGGGAATTTTTTTTTGAAATTGATGGGACTCATGAGTCATCAAGAAAGTCATATGATAATTTGAGAGGATTAAAGGGTAAGTCGTTGACCATTTTCAATGCTTCATCGGTCGTTGGTGAGGAAAATGCTAAGTTGTGATAGCTAAAAAGGTATCTCCTTCTTGAAAATGTCTATTAGCTCATCGACATCGGAGGAACATAACCCCAATATCATCCGTTTCAATGCACGATCAAACTCACTAATGACTGGTTTTCGCCACATAGGAGTTTAAATCCAAACCATCCATTTCACACGTGCAATTGATCTGAACCATATAAAAACAAGAAAAAAACCATTCAATCACTTAGGCCTTAGGCCAAAAATGTGTTCGTGCCTAGTTACAATCTCGTTCTTCGACCTCTATAGATCCACCATTTTAGCTTGAGAGTTTTTTATAGATGCACGACACCATGCAAACTCTATGTCACCATCTCAATAAATGTGTCACGTTACCATAATGCAAGAGACAATTTCACAATAAAGAGTCACCGGGATTGGAACGTATACTATCACATTGAATAGTGGAACCATTGGAAATCTTGAATCCCTGAACTACAATGTAAAGGCTCATTATGTGCCAAAACCAAAGAGTTTTAAATCACTGATGAACTGGAAGAATTGTCTACTCTTGTCGCCAATTATCAAATTGCATTAATTTTAAAGCGTGGAACGTATGACACATTTAAACTCAGAATATTTATAGAGATTTTGTTCTGCATGTTAATGAATAATGCTGGACAAGACTCATGAGAATAAGATATAAAATATCAAATTGGAATTTATTTGACACATCTTTCCATCGAGATCTTGATAATTTCCATGCAACCAAGAACTTCTAGATAATCAAGCATGCACCCATCCGAGTCAATTATTTTCGAGTGTGAGTGTCATTGTTGGGACTGTTAAGCATTAAAGATAAAACTCTGTTTTACCACTCAAATATTGTTGATTTTAGACGTATAAGTTACTATATTTCTCACAATCATTGATAATTTTTGAATATAATGATGTCATTTGATGTAGGAAAATGTCTCCCCGTAGACTAACAACCCATAAATCTCTGAAACAACTAAAGAGAAAAAATCTACAAGTTGGTGAAGCTTCAAGTCTAGCTTCTATTGAATAATTAGAGCTCATTCCAAGGGTAGAACCAGTAATTTGGATGCCACAGAAAAATCCTCCCACTCCATCGCCATTGTACAAGAACACTGACTCTAGTACTGCATCCAAGGTACCTATGCCCACTTGGAATGACCTGTATAATAAAGTACATAACTCCGAGTTTCCATAATTTACACCCCACAATTATCCATAGGTTAGAGTCTTAGATGATCAAGACTTTCTAAACATTAAATGATCGTTGTTGAACATGGTATCTTTGAGAACCCATGTCTTGTCATGCATTGAGAATCTAGGATTGATAATTAACCACATTGATGTCGATAAATTTCTTATTAATGATGTGTAATGACAGTGTGTGGGGGTATTTGTAACAATAGACATAAACACATATTACAAACTTAGATAACTCAAAGTTAGGATAAACATCACTTTCGTGGTCAATTCTTATGAGGAGCATAATACCAGTCAACTGCTAGCATCCTGGTGGAAAGAGGATAGATGTAAACATGGTTTTTGGGTGGTAAAGTAATACGAATATAAGATATCCCTACATGTATTTTATGGTACATTGATCTTTCAGTTATATGGGGAGAAAGATTGTTCAAAGTTTTCCAAATCTTGGATGCCCCTAGCCTACACTATAGTGATATCAGGGAATCTTATTAATTGGGGAGCCATCATTTCCAAAAAGTTGAACATAATAATTGACCAAGCTCAAAAACCAAATCCAAGTGAGGCACCATCCTTCTTCATGGCATCTTACCTACTGGATGTGGTGTGTTCTAGTAACATCTTCCCAGTGATGGGTCTGAGTTGTCATGTATTAGAGCTACCTGTGCATGTATACTTTAGTACCCTATGGGAGAATAAATACAAGAAATACTACCCCACAATATGTGATGAGTTTATATCTAGAACATATTTCATCATTTTCAAGAAAATTGCCCAAGGCTCTCAAAATCAACAAAAAAGATAATATCCAGGATTGGGAACTGGTATCTAGAGGAGATGAGCACTAATGTTCAGATCTTCGAAGCCACTATATCTCCACACCTATTACCAACCTATGTACTAGACCAACCGGTTATGTGAGAAGTTTTCTACCAAACCATTTTGCAAGGATTCAATGCCTCATTGGTGAAGGAAAACAAGAGATATTTTATCCCATATGGATTCCACATAACATATTACTTTGTAAAAGATAGCACAAATGAAAATGAAGAAGGTTTGAGCCATTTATATTAAATATTTCTTATGGGAAGGTACCGTAAGAATGAACGTAAAAATATAGTATCTAAACATGTTGGGAAATTAGTGTCCTATTAACCATACGCTCATGATAGTTTTGATGATACAATTTTCGCCTAAAATGCACAATATTGGGAAGAATTCCTTCAAAGGAGATACAACCTATAATTGGCTTGGTTTAAGGCCATGTCAATGAATGATTAGGTTGAATTGATAGAAAAAAAAAACATAAGCAACTTTGAGGGAACAAAGTGAAAGAGAAGAACAAAACTCAAGAAGGGTTGAAGGAATAAGACTCCCGACAGAAGCTGAAAGAATAATTTGTGAACATGGGAGAAATAAAACAATTGTAGGATTGGATCATCTAGGGGGAACGACAGAGGAAGAAAATATAGGGGAGGCATAGAGAGCACCTCTAAGTGAAACCTCACCAAAGTGAGGCGACAATCATCCAGAGCTTAACATGGAACAAGTACAGGAAGGGTAGCCAGAGCCTATAATGACAATTGAAACCTTAATAGAGACACCATGCACAATATTTTTGGCACCTATAATTGTATCTTTGATAACTATTTATGATGATTATAGTGATGGTATATATACCTCAACAGTCCCAATTATCAATGAGTCCAATACAAAGATACAAGAATCCCATCCACCTAATGAACCACAACTGGTAGAAAAACATGGATTACAGGTATAACTGAAAGTGTCACAACTCAATCATAATTGGGATCACATTCATCAAAGGAAGAAGAGGATAATGATGAGAAAAGTTAAAATGTAAGTGAAGAGTCCAATCCAGAAGAAAAGACTCCAGAGAAATAAGAGAATGAAGAAGATGTAGATACTATATATAATTTTGGGGAAGACACAGTTAGAGATGAGGGACACAGTGAATAAGGTATTGTCCCAGTGAATGAAGGAACTACAACTGAGCCTCCAAATTCTTCCTCAGCTAAGGAAGTGATACCATCATCACTAACAACAAAAAATGTACTCAAAAGTGCTATAGACCCAGAGAAAACAAAAGCAATATTTATAAATGCAGGGACATAAACAATTAGTAGTACATAGAAACCTTTTATGTTTCCAATCCAAGGGAAAACAATAGTTGTAGTAAGATGAGAAATCATTGATCGTATACCAACCATAGATAAAGGTAAACAACTTTTCATGGAACATTTCCACACTCCAGGTAGCATAGGAAATATACTAGCATGGGGTGATCAGCAGATTCCTGAACTAGTCGATGAAGTGACAGATATCCAAGCCATAGCATATGACATGAAAATACAAGTAGTGGTGAAAGGGACAAGAATAAAATGAAAACTCACTTTAGACAATGTTGTATTTTTCACCACTGAGGAGACTTTGTTTGTCACCAAGAAGGACAAAATGAGCAAGTTGCTAGGTGTAGGAATGGCCATATCTGATGCCACCGTCGACATAACAAGAAAGGATTAAAGAGAGGCATAATTATAAGGTCTGAATTCATAGAAGGATACAACCATTTCAAAATGGAAAGAGAGATTTTCATGGCCCAAGTTGTGAGCTACCAAGAAGAAACTCTATTAGGATTGGTGGTGAAAAAAGACATGTTGTGATGGTCTAAGAGTGAACATAAGGGATTGGCTCAAATATAGTATACAAAGGAAATTCATAAGGGTCGAGGTGAAGAATAACATGCAATCAGAGTGATCATCGATGACAATATAGGAAGAATACAAAGGGAAACTAATTATTGGACCCAATAAGTTGTGGAACCACAATAGAGAATGCAAAAAAGGTGGGAAAAATGTCTCAAGAGATGGGAAAAGATAAATGAGAAAATGAAAGATATTCAACTTCTTGAGTTTGTCTCACTCAAACACTTCAATGATCTTAATGAGATAATAAAATAATAGATAAATCGAGACCAAAAGTATGATTCTGACATGATCCATATAAAAATTTTGGCTAGAGTATAGGTGAAGAGGTTTGTGGAAGGCACGATGAAGGCATCGGTGGTCCTACAGTACCTAGGTTCCAAGATAGACACATACAAGCAATGCGTGATGGAGATGAAAGAGGTTATTTGCACACCCATAGATCAAGACTGATTTCCTTACGTGCACACATGTGAAGATATTTTCACTTGATGGTCCAAGTATGACAAGGAAAATCCACTACAATGACTGAAAGATGACTAGAAGAATACATGTGGATTAGTCCACCTTACTTTTGTTTTTTGTACTTGAACTAGACTACGAGGTATTTTTAGAGAATCTCTATTTTATAAATAAAAAACCTGACCATGTAACAAGGGTTGATGGTTTTCTGTATGAAATTGATAGTCAATGCTGAGAATTAATTTGAAGCTAGAATTAATTGAAAATCTTGGACGAAGCCAAAGAAAAATTTTACCAAGTTTGTGGATGTGACTCGATTTGTGTATTTCTCTACGTCTTGTTATCAACTACAAAATTTTTAGTAAGATCATTATTATTTTGAGTTATCTTGAATGATTTATAAATGATGAATGAATATTGGTAAAAATCCGATGATGCTTTAGTTTATTACATGTGAGCAATGTGCATAATTATTTTCGATTAACATGTCTTAAATGAGATTCCATGCATGTTATTTATTTCATTTCTTAAAGATTATCTGATATTTGATTAATGCTATTATTATTATTGATATTAGTTAAGTTCATTTGTTGTTTACATACCATTGGCTTAAGGTTATCCTAGGCTTGATGTTACACACCAAATTCCCACACTACTAAGTGTGAATTTGTCACACTTAAGTGAATGAGTGTTTTTCATGATCCCTAAACATGTTGGGGGAGGCATTTATCATATGAAGGTCAAAATACTACATGCACATGTATTATTAATTTTTACTAAAAAGGGGAAATTAATTTAGTGTGTGAATCCACCTCACATCTAGTTTTCTACTCTCAAGGAGAAGTTGAAAATCTCATGGATGGTTGAGATATTTTCTCAAACCAATATCCTAATTTTATGTATCTTGAGATATATTTCCTCCCTATAATCCTTGAGATATGTTTTCTCCATAAACTCCTTAAGATATGTTTTCTCCCTAAAAGTCTTGGAGATCACAAATTAGTGGATCTAGTGAGTGATCTTCTCCATGGTGGTTAAGATTCCAAATCCTATATAATGAGTGAATTCAAAGGTAAAAAGCGGGTGGAATAGAATATTTCCTAGAATCATACCTATTGTCTTTTGGCACAAAGGGGTTGGAAAAAGGAGATCTTGAAGGAGCACTAGCAAAACATTACAAGGTTGTAACTCTTTCTATGATTTCTATTATTAATATATAACTTGGCCTAGTTCTCTTAATGTCTACATTTTTCATTTCATGAATGTTTATCTTTGTCTTGTTTAAGTCCAACATAGATAAATATACTTTCAGCTAACAATATATAGTAGCAGAAGAGGATTGTCTCATCCCTTGTAGGATGGCTACATCCATACTCGAAGCTTGGAGATCAAGTTCAATAGTTGGAGAAATGAGGACAACCTACAAGAAAGAGGAAATACATTTAATTTTTCCTCTCTTTCTCTCTCTCTCTCTCTGATTTCATTAATGAATACATAAATTAGTCTTAAGGGGAAGTTAGTGTCTATTTATTTTCCTTCTGTCTTGGATTAAAGGAAACTGGATCGAAGGGGGATTTCACCTATTCGTAGGGTGAATTCACCACAACACTCATATGTTTGTAATAGACCCAACCGCTATGACGTACAACAGGTCAATTATTATTTTTTCATTAAAAGATGATAATATGATCACAACAACTCAACTTAACGACCCCGGTAACATAAGCATGAAAGCCTAGCACATTAGCTCATTACAAATGTTGAATTAATTACAGAATTAATTATATAAGGAAATAACAACTATGCTAGTTAACATCATCAAAGACCATCAAGGCGCAAAAGCATCTAAAAACTGACATGTACATAAACCTTCATGGCGAGCTAGAGTTAATACTTCATAATATGAGTTACAATACAATTTTCATTCCATAAAATTCATTAATCAACACCATCATCATCGGGAAGCACATTACCTAATGCCAGGTTATCATATGCGCTTATCGATCAATGCGCGCAATGATCCAATCATAAGGAATCATGTTTCCACAGAGCGACAAGCACAATAGTAACCAAGGTGCAACCATAAATAAGTCTAAACCTTCCACCACGACATAAAATCCAATGTGCCAGAAATCCAAATTTCATTGTTATACATTATACGAAACCTGTAGACGAAGGCACTCTAAAAAATCAAGAAAAATAAGATGCAGGGTGACTATATTCAATACATTTAATTTGTGTAACAACTAGTTATATTTCTTATTTTCTTACGAGGCAATTCTTATGTGGGTTCCTTTATTTATTTTTTTGTAAATAAAAAGAGAGGAATTTCCTATTATTTAACTTTTAGAGTACAAAAAAAAATCCACATGGCTACAGTCTTCCATCTGTTCCACCGAATTAACGAAAATTGGAATAGGTGGCAGAATGTGATGTCATTGTTCAAAATAACAATCCTCCATATTCCCTACCAAATGAAAACCAGAGCAAGTGGAAGATTCAAGTCTTTGTCAAATTGTGATAAGCAACTAAGAAAGACAATCAACTGAAAATAAGAGACGGAACTATAAAATTGCATTATATCACTGCAAGGATCTAAGTTGAGAGTGCTCGTGGTATCTAAAGAAAGGAAATTACACATTTTCACCTGAGGAGGTCATCCCTGGGTTGGAGCCAAAGATTCCTCGCATAGGTCGGACAACGTTGGGATGTTGGTTCATTTGAGAAGGCTTCATAGAGCATGTCAATTCACTAGTGCATGAGGGTGTCCCAATGTATCTAGTCAGGCATCTAGCTTCGTAGCTCAAAGACTAGCACAAGATGCTCTGGATGGAATAAGGGTGGTGATACCTAGTAGAAATATGGGAGTGTCGAGAGTGGTGGAGATGCCAAGACTAGGCCATCCTCCACCTTTGTGTCTAATACCATCGTCACCTCGCCTAAGTCCACTGGAGCCGCTTCCATAGCCTCCACCACCTTGAGCTCCTCCACTGCAGAGTCCTTGGTCTTAATTGTGTCCACAGAGTCGAAATGGAGGAATTCCTCTTGAATTATACAGGTGGCCTCTTCCCTGGCTTCTTATGCTTGTTGGACAATGGTTGGGGCACTTGTGCTTGTTGGAATATGGTTGGGGGGTTTCCAATCATCTGACACTGTGAAGAGGAGGGATTATAGAGGAAAATGGATAGGTTCCTATGGAATATCCTCCTCAATGTAGGCTATCGATGGTGTTATGGGATTCTCCCATCGCTGAGTTTGGGCAATGGAAAGGGCGTGCTCCAATATCTACACCCTCTGCTATCTAGCAGCAAAACTATACTAGGCAAGGCCATGCCATGACCTGCCCCTTTCCCTTGGCTGGTGGGGTCAGAAAGGTTTCTAATGCACATGGAGAAAGAAATAAGAGCCGATTGGATGCAGATCTAGTGCTTAGAGTGGCCGAGTTAATGGAGCACAAAGGTGACATGGAGTGAACCTCATCCGAGTGGAAGGATAATGCTAAGACTCGACATGACCTATGTGCCAAGATTCCCACTACCATTACACCTTGTGGCCACTATTATTATCATATGAGGGAGTTGTCCTCCCCTTCTTATTGGGCAGTAATGGCCTCCCTCCATTTAATAGTGAGTTGAAGGGTGTCGACCTTCCATATTAATGGTTTGGGTCTAGGGCAGGCTACGTGGCCTCTTGTTGCAACATGACACCCCATCCGAGATTGGATAATCTTTCCTAGATAAGTCCAAGAAGTGGTATGAAATCTTGGATCGAGGAGAGGTTTTCACATTCCATTGAATCAACTCCACCATGGAAGCAACACCTTCACTTTCCAGAAAATAAACTACTTTGCTTTCCTCTCTTTTCACATGTGAGGGGATGAGGGTGATATTAGGCTATAAGAGGGATCCAAAATCTTCCAACAATACTGAGAGTCTCCAACTGGGAGAGACCTCCAGGGGGTGTGACCCATGAATAATTTTGGTCTCCAACTGGGAGAGACCTCCAGGGGGTGTGACCCATGAATAATTTTGGTAATGAGATGGATGATGATCTGGGAATCCCCCTCCACTATGATCTTATTTAATTCATGGTCCATTTCTAACTTGATTCCTATGAGAAGGATCCAGAGCTCAACAACATTATTTGTATTGAATCTGAGATAGCCTGTTGCATAATAGATAATTTTCCCTTCTTCATTTCAGAGGACCGCCCCAAATCATGTCAAACCTAGATTCCCTTTTGACGTCCCATCAAAGTTAAATTTAATGAAACTAGTGGGTGGGGGGGCAGAAAGTGATTGGGATAGTGGTTTTTCTAGTGACCCCATTGCTCTATCTTTCACCAGTAAGATTGAGATGTTAGGTCTAAAGGATGTGAATTTCGCTTGGATTACATTTTAGGTCCTCTTGGGACCATTGCACACTCTTAATCGTTTCCCGAATCAAGTTCATAATTATTTCCCAAGTTGAGCTAGGGGGCGAGGTAGTCGAGCGAAAAATCCTTTTGTTTCTTTCCTTCCAGATTTTCCACATGGTGAAGCTAGGTAGAAGCTACCAAATGCGATCCAAGATTGGGTTTTGATAGGAAATCGAGGTAGAAGCTACCAAATGCGATCCAAGATTGGGTTTTGATAGGAAATCGAGTCCCAAGTTTCCACTGTGCTTATGATACTGGCCCGATTTCTATTGGAGCGACACATTATTTGTGTCCCCATATCCCAAATTATCTCACTGTAGTTGCAATGGTTGAAAAGATGCTCCATAGTTTCTTCCTATTGTTGATAGAGGGGGCATATTGAGGGGCCTATGAAACCTCATTTCTGAAGATTGTCCCAAGTGAGAATGCAATTTTGGATGCTAATCCATAAGAAGATGGACACCTTTAGCCAGAATTTTGGGTTCTAGATCTTTCCCAAGATGTGTTCCTTTGGTTTCTCCTAGTAATTGTCTTGTAAGTAGTAATATTCTTTGACTGAGAATTTTCTTTTTGTGGAGTGCCCCCATATGAGTATATCTAGGCCTTCCTTGATGTAAATTTTTCATTGATTTGCACAATCTTTCTAGGCCCATAGATCCATCTCTGTTTGAAGGTAAAGTTCACGAGGTTCAATCCTCCAATTGTGTCATGGTCGGTGCCTATCATTCACTATCTATAGATCCTTCACCAACCGGGAGTCCCTGGAATGCATTTGTTGACATAGGGGGATGAGGTCCTCAAGAGTGGTTAGAGGTGGTTGTTGTTTCCATGAGTCTTACCAGAACAAGGAGTGTTCACCATTTTGAATCTCCCATAAATCATGCTTCTGAATGAGAATTTGATTTTTCCAAGCCGTGTTCTAGATATTGGATCCCTGAATCTGATCATTGAATATGATTAGTTTCTCTTCTCTGGTGGTGGGAGCATATTTCATTTTCCATATTTTTTCCCAGATTTTTGTGGGGTACTTGAGCCAACAGCACCATAGTTCCCCCCCATGACTTGATTTAGTTTTCCTGTGTCCGAAATCCATAGAACCCCTAAGGATTTAGGATTGCATATTTTTTCCCAACCTACTAATGCCCATTTCTTGTTTGGGTGATGCCCATGCAATCAAAAGTTTCTCTAGATGTTCCTAATGGCCCTAATGATGGATTGGGGAGCTACTAGAGTGGTAAAGTGGTAGGTTGGCAATTCTTGAAGAATAAATTTTAAAAGCACCAACCTAGCTACAAGATCAAGAGATCTGAAGGTCTAGTTGTTGAGTCTGTTGGAGATGGAGAGTAGTAGGTTGTCCTAGGAGATATTACGAGCAGTCACTCTTGTGAGTGGGATGCCTATATAATTGGATGAAAGGGAGCTCTTGGAGATGCCCAGGATATGAGAAATATTATTTTGGATAGCCACTAGGGTATTGAATAAGTAGAGTTGTGATTTTTCAAGGTTTAAGGCCATTCTTGAAGCGTCGGGAAAATCTGTGAGGATGGAATTGAGCTTATTGGCTTCATGGGCCATCAGAGTGTTCAGGAGAAGAGTTTCATTGACAAAATAATTGTGAGAGGGGGTTGGTTGAATATTTTGCAGGTTTATACCTTTAAAGGGGTCTTCCACCATAGAGGCCTTGAGGTAGCGTCCTAGTCCCTCCACCATTATGACAAAGAGAAAGGGGGAGAGGGCATCCCTATTGAGGAAAAGATATGCAATGATCTTACTCAAGCATTTTTAGATTCTTCTTGGCTAAAGAAAAATAAACTGGAATGTCACCCTATGGTTATAGCCCTCAAAAATAATATCCTAACTCACAAGTATTGATTACAAGTGCTTAGGCTAGTATTTTTATAAATAAAAGTTTGTTGGAAAATTCATTATTAATATGATTTTCATAATATAATAGTTGTTGAAATAAATGTAGAGACATAAGTAAAGACACCAAGATAATAATCAAGAGAGATGAGACAAAGAAATGTTGTATTTCATTCCAATTCATCAAAGAGTCATTCTATTTACAAAATTTCATGAAGAAGTTTTGGACCAAGGTCAAACATAGACGTCCCCAATGAAACATACAAAAGGACCTCTGACAAAAAATCAAAACTAAACTCTAAAATTTGGATCAACTTGCCACAGATTTTTTCCCACTCGACTCTGCACAATAGCCTTTGTCAATCATGAAAACTAATTCACAAACAGACAAGTCTACACAGACTATCAAAGATAGATCAAGACCTCTAAAAAACAAGTGTCTGAATGATGTAATTCATCCCTAAACATTGTTGTTTACAATAAGACCCTGATATCATAAAAACTAATTAGGATTGTGATCAATTAAGGAATGAATGAAAACTGAACTATCTCAACACAACTCAAAGAGAAAACCTTAGTATGTTTCTCCTTCTATGCCTCCCTTTGTTCCTCCCTTTCCTTTTTCCTTTAAGCAAATTAGAATTGGTTGAAGTAGTTGAACCACCTCATTAGTTAAGTTAATTAAAAAATCATCCAAATTTTTAATTAGGGGGAAAACTAATAATCATAATAAGGGTTATAAATAAATAATAACTAGTAGGTGGGACCCCTTGTGACTCCCTTTAGTTCTTAACAATCATAACATAACTAGTTAATTAAACAAAACACCCCTCCTTGTGACTCCCATCATCACATTCATATTTGACAATTTATCTCATTCATATTTGAAATTATTTTCAAAAATATGTTACTCATATCCAAAAGAAAACATGTTGTCCAAAAAAACTTCTAAAGTTAAATGTTATCAACAATAAATAAAATAAAACTCAAAAACCATATTTCTGACTCTGAGATGCAATCCTTCCTTGATTGTTGTTGTCACCCTTTTATTTCTCCAAATTTTCCTTTGGTTATGATGAGCCTTTAGGCCTAATCTCGTTGATAACATGAGAACAATCGTCCCTCAAATGCATCCAGGAAGACACAGATTTATCAGAGCCATTGGAGGGTGTGGAAGGGGTAGTTGTGGCTTTTCCTTTTTCAATGCCATGGTGGGCCTTGGTTTTCAATATTTTGCTAGTATGGGAGGATTTCACTGGTGAGTGGGTATGGGATTCTTGGACAATCTGATTGTTAGGAGGGGGAGAAGGTAAGGATAAATTGGTCCAACCATGATGTTGGGAGACTGTCAGGTGGACAATCTCTTTCCATCCATCATTTTCGAGAACCTTGGGTTGCAATGAGATATGAGGGGGCATGAGAATACTAGGGGCTTGTGGAGATTGGAAGGGATGCCTTTCAGGACTAGGTTGGACCACTCCTTTCCCATTCCAATTGAAAAATATAGCCTAAAATAATTGGCCTAACTATTACGAATCAACATCAAAGTGTATGGGGAATCTTGTCCTTCTTGGACCTATTTTCCAATTACCTCTCCCTCGTTTGCCTCTTCCATGGCTACCTCGGCTAAAAATTCTCATTCCTGCATGCATTATTGATTAGCAAATAGTTCCTTTACAACCATACATGGCAACTCTTTAAAAATATGAAATAGACTTTGGCTCAAAAACATATCCAACTCATGCAATCCAATCCATATAAATTGTTTAACTATTGTCAATGCGCAGGGGGTGAACAAAAGCCTCTAGGATATGTGAGGGGTTTATATTGAGCGAAAAATGATAAAATGAGGGGGGAAATGAAACATGATTACTACTCATAAACAACACACAATCAATTCTAGTGTAGACCAAGGACCATGTCATTGTAATCCATCCTAGAAACTGTGATTTCAAACTATTACAATATAGAATTATTTTATTGTAATTAAATTCTAGGAACAAGCAGTAAAAAATGGATATGGGAAGGTGAGGGGATTTTAATTAGCGAAAAGTGAAAATAATGGTAGGGAAAGAGAGCGGATATTGTTCATAAAATTAATTAAGTAATTCATAAAACTATTATATACCAAACGCAAAAGGTCCAATTCCAACCAAATAATCACTGTGATCAAATGATCAACTACTGTGTATAATCAATTATGTGCATTAACTGGCTCACTGTTCGTAATAAAATATTTAACACAGTGTCATCAAAACAAGACAATATGCATTCCACAACAACCTGTAGAGGAGTATTATTTCTTCTCATTTATCCATTTAATATTTTAAAACAATTCCCAAATGAATAAACAATCACTTATTTCCACTTCGTTTGGTGTCAACTCATCAACCACTGAATTATTTCAATCATCAAATACAGACACAAAAATCTTACCTGATTTCGTCCTTTAATTCATTTAATAATTAAATTTTAATGAGATTATAATATCATAGAACTTGTGTCTATCTATTCTACGATGCATGATACTCATCAATGCACATAATGGACAACCAAATACAACCATCAATATTTTAATTGCAAAGATCCTGACTTGTAATTTAAACACACATACAACAATCACCATTCAACTCATACCATGATTTGGAATACACAAACTATTCAACAAAACATAAGAGAATTTTTGTGATTGTACAAGTCCAATCAATCTAAATCTAAACATCCACATTGCTAGGCTATCAATCCAATATAATGAAATAGCAACAATATGCTCTATCTCATCACACAAATTGATCAATTTGCAACAAAACCATATTGTTTTAAAACTTGTGACTCTCTCTGATGGCACAATCAAATAATATCCATAGCATATACAGTGGATGGCCATGCCATAATTACTGCGATTGCAAGATTCCCATTTTTCAATTTAAAACACACAGTCACATCAATGATTAAATCAACCTAACATGTTGTAGGAAGGCCACACATACCCATGTATTACGCATGAAGCATTGCTATGAATTAATCAATTAAAACTAATGTTGGGTTAACAATTCAATAATCGCAATATAAAAGACAGCGACTGTGCAATCTCATTTCTCCAATCAACCAATTAACCATGCTAAGATTATCAATTTGACTGTTATAATAACCAATTGTAGTGACTAAAAACAAATAACCAAAACCACTGTCAACATAATCAACATAGATGAGACAATGATAGAACACTGGTGATGATGCATCACCAACCCATAACAATGAACAACATACCCAACCGGACATAATGGTTCCCTCTATCAAACCGAGGTTGAGAAATAAAGGGTTTTCTCTGTGGACCAATACGGGGAGACTAGAGTCAATCCCCCCAACATCGGGTGAGAACCCTTGAGACCAATTGTGCACACACAGGGTATACCACCAATAACTTCTCAGATAGGGTGACAAATCTCATGATGGGAGAGACTATGAACATAGGAGAAAGGATTCATTTCGGTCCTATAACAATACTTAGAACACGTAGGGTATAACCCTCGTGGTTTTCCGAATCAACTAAAGAATGTTGAGATAAAACAAAGACAAGAAATAAAAATCAACCTTAAGCAAGCCCTTTGGCATAATGACTATCAGAACCCTCATGCAAACACCAGTAACATGAATGAACCCATACCCAAGTGAATGATATGCAGTGACACAAGGTGTTTCAAACCCAACAAACCCCATAAAAGTAGATGACTAGGAATGAGGATAGAAAGCGTGGAGACAGACAGCCAATCTGGACCGGATGAAAACCCTTCAAACAATACCAATAATGATTATAGAGAGCCTTCATGGCTTCTAAACTTAGAATGATCAATGAAACTATAACTTCAAACATTATTGCAATGAAACCACACCAACCATTCATTCCAGAAAATATCACAAATTTACACAGTTGCCAGACTTAAGGAGAGCACAAACCCATACATCACCAAGCCAATATCTATTTCATAACCAGAGCGGGTTCATGGATGGAGAAAAGAAATACCTGTAACCATGAAAACCTTAAAAAGCAAGCTTGGTCGAACAATTCTTTCTGTGCCTGAAAATCAGAGCTTAACCAAATCGAACCAAATTGAACAATAGCTAAGGTGACGACCAGTGGAAGGGGTATGGAGTTACGTGCAGTAATTGCGCGTCGTCTCCATCCTCCATTCATTCAATTCCTAAGTACATGCTAGCCACTAATCCATTAATTCATTCAATTAAACCATGTATCAAAACCAACATCCGCTAATTTCCAAGAGCACCACCCCATGTCACATTAACCACTGCCAACTATACTATAATTCATATCACATAATATCCATATAACTCAATAAATCGTATAGACACTAACCTTGTTAGCTAGGACTAACAATCATCCTTTTAATTCCAATGCATATAGTGTAGCATATTAGTATAGTCTAGTTTCTTGTTTTTCCACTTTGTTATATTTCTTTTATCTCTTTTCAACTGCTCTTATATATTATTACTAACATGTCTCTTATGCAGGTGTCACAGTAATGAATCCAAGAACATATAGTAAGGGTAACAATGGATAATATAGGTCATCATAACATGAAATTAGAGCCTACATAACATGCCTTATCCATCATTCATTTGTCGCAATTATAACCAACACATAATAGACCTTATCCATCGCTAATAAAACCAAGATTTCATCAATCATGTAGAACTCTGTAGCAGTTTTGAACAACAACATAACATGAAATAAGAAAAAGATATGATTTCCCAATATACAAGGGGGTCCCACCTACTAGTATTATATATCATGTTAGCTTATAATAATAGGCTTTAGCAATACTTTGCGAGAAAAATCATCGTTGCGATTTTAATCGTAAAAAAAATGGGGACTCCACAGGGAAATTTGTTTTCAATAGATTTAGAACTTAGAACTTATGGTTTCACAGACCAAGAACAAGAGATCAAGATATATAACCAAGAAGATTATGCAACAGAGGGAAGTGAGTGGATTTATTGGAAAAATGACCAGGAATTTGGGAATAACTCATGAAAAGTATTAAGTATGAGGGGTTTTACCACTGTATGCATAATCGTTCAACTGGGATCAACTCTTAACTTCAAGGAGAAAATTTATGGACTTGTTCTCTTAAATTCTCAAATGGGTGAAGATAACGAAAGCAAAAGTGGGAAATAACCCAAAATTTTCTAAACAACAGTGGAATCGGATAACAAATTCAAAGTTGCTTTCAAAGGAAAAATCATAACAGCTACATAATATTTATTGTTATTGACTAACACTACCTTGCAGGAGTGTCACTATGGCATAACTGATCCAACATCTTATTTTTGAACAAATCAACTAAAATATGGTAAGCAACAAAATCATGACAAAAATAAGACTACAAAAAGTAGAACAGCAGAAATAAAATGATCGAATGTAAAAGCAGAAGGAAATGTTTTAAAACAGAAAGAAGAATTCAAACTTAATGTAAAAGAAGAAAAGAAAATAGTGCAAAATTGGAAGCATAACTAAGTTAATAGTATACAGAAAATCCAAACAACATTAGCATTTTTCACGTTGGTCCCACATAATGTTTCAAGTGAGAACAGTTAGTACTATAGGAAAACAATTGCTCCTGTAAATACTTTAGAATGCAAGAGTTAGTATCAAAATCAATTTTGAACAGACCCAGAAATAACACTTGGAACTATGAGGTAATAATCATCCCTTTAACATGTACAATCAGATCATCAAGATATATATGGATACTGATCAATTCGTCAAGAGTTGTCTATATAGGTATTTTAAGAGCGGTACTTTCATCAGGTAAGCCAGAAAGCAGGCATTTATAAGTCATGGTACCCCAAATAGTGATAAGAGTGGTCTTGTGATCATATGCCCCTTTTCCCTTGATTTTACTATAACCTAAGAAGTTGTCAAGTAAGGGCCTCATCTGTGACCTTACAACCTGTTGCATAATCATTTTCATATTAGGAGGAGGAAAAGGATTTCTCATAATAGTTTGACTTGAAGTGAGAAAATTAATGCAGGTTCTAACATGATCAGTGGTCTTCGAAATAGGTACCCAATTGTAAACCCACAGGGTAGACTGGAAAAATGATCCCAACCCTTAATAATTTTTCCAAATCCTCTTGAAAAGTTTTTTAAATGCAGAGTTAATAGGTTTTAGTTTCTGCCTAACTAGTTTCATGCCTTCCTTGATGGGGAAAGCATGTTGAATAAGACCAGGATCAAAACAAAGAATATCCTCATAAGACCAAGAAAAAACCTCTTGAAATCTACCAAGTAGCTTGGCCAACTTCATTTCTTCTTTATCAGAACATTGGACACTTATTTTAACATTCTTTGGAGATTCAAGTGCCCCAATGTTCAAGGAGATGGTTTCACCCACCTTCCTTCTTGACTCCTCTTCTTTCTGTTTCTCTTTATTTCCTGCATCACTCGATGAAAATGAAATTTCTAGAGGAGTCAGGACCTTAGGAATCTTGTTGTCTTCTATGGATATAATTTCCTTGGGCTTAAGAGGTTCATCTTGAATGAAATCACAAATGTTATGATCATTAGGGAGGGCTTGCCAAGATTCTTTATTGTCAGGGATATGTGGACGATATAGAGATTGAAAAGCACAATCAGGTCTATGTGGTAGAAGTTGTCAATTAGGAGAGGCTACAAAAATAGTTAACCGATCATCCATTGAGTTTAACTCCCTCTTAACATGAGTGATGTTGAAATATAAAAGGTTCAAGATAAGTGCCCAAACAGTTTGGGTGTATCGTTTCATCAACTTTTTGCTAGGAGAGTAAATTTTGCGTACAAGGTTCAGAACAATCTTAGAATCCCCAAAAACTAAAAGGTGATCACAACCAATATTATACGCATTCTCAATGCCTAATAATAAAGATTCAAATTTATTGACATTGTCAATGCAAGAAAACTCCAACCTGTAAGAAAAGTTATGGATTTTTCCTAAAGGGGAAATCAAGATAATTCCATCTTCGTTACCTTCATTAGAGAATGAACCATCAAAGTGCATGTGCCACATACCATCAACTAAATCAATTAGTTCCACGGAAATGTTATCCTCGTCGGCAAAGATGGAATACACTCCTAGGTCCTCTTCGATATAGTTTACATTAGGCTGTGGGACACTCTTCATGTACGGTGATATCCTTCCCTCTCTAAGGACTATAATGTTCTTACCATTCTAAGGAATGGATAAATGTGTTTCGTTGAGTGAGAGGTATCCACCCATTAATGCTTGCCAATCTCTTCCCAAGATGATTGAGTAATTGCTTACTGGCATATCAAATACTTGAATACTAAAGGTTGTCCTTGTTTCAGGGTGTGCGCACAAAACTAAGGTTACATATTTAATCTCACCTATGGTTGTTTGTTGTAGGATATTATAGGAGAGCATGCTTCTAGCACTTTAATTTGTACAAGACAAGCCTATCTCTTCCATAATAATATTTGGCATCCCACTTGGGCCCGAACCACCATCAATGAGGCAACAATGGGCGATCTTATCCATAATCTTTACATAAATATAAAAAGGGGGATTTTGTAAAGGGTATCTAAAATTATGTACACCTACTTTATTTACAGACGAATCCTCTTCGTTTACCTCTTTAGAAAGACTGCCTACAATGAAATATTTTCCCTCCATGAACTGTTTCAAATGCATATGTTGTTCAGGGATGACAACCATGTCTAGAAGGGTTGCATCTTCTTTGATGTTGGCCAAATGATTCAAGATATTGTACTTGGAAGAGGGGAGAGAGGAAGTGGTTCCTTGACTGTCAGGAACCTTAGGAACTTGAATAGTAGCAGTAGTTGAGGATGAGCTCGAGCTGGAAGAATTGCGGGGAGGATCAAATTTTCCCTTAGGAGCAAAGGCTTTGTTCCTACTGTTGATGATCATGATATCTTCTGGCTCTGCAAAATCTAGGACAATGATAGTAGTTTTTGGTATTTTACCAAAGATCTTATCTCTGGCACTCTTCCTTACCTCACATGTGGCTTCCTTGTGGTGTTCCTCATAGAAATTACACCAACTTCAAGGCAATATAGCTTTAGGCTGAAAATTACTTTCAATCGGGTTTCTAAAGAGGGGTGCAGAAGACAATGAAGCTTCAGGGGTGAGAGGTGACACATTCCCTTTTCACTCGAATGCTATCATATGATTATTCATGTCTTCTACTAGATGTAAGAGGGTGGACATGTCTATCTATTTAACCAATTCTACCCAAGGAAGACCTGCTCTTTCAAGCTATTCTCCATACTCTAAAATGGTATGTAGAGTGGAACCGAGATTATCAATGGATTTTTCCTCAAGCCTATGATGGTAGGGGGAAGGTAATTCATTGTAGTAATGCATGAAAGTGGCTTGGTTCTGAGGTCAAATGAGTTCAGGAATCTGATTGTATAACTCAGTGAAACGCAGGTTGAAGGACTTGATGATTTCACCATCCTTATAGGAAATGTTATTGTATTCCTGTAACTTCTTGGCTGGGATTTTAGATTGCCCATAAGTGGATCTGAGCCAGTAGATTAAATCCTCCCAAGTAGACAGAATATTAGGAGGAAGTTCAAATAAATCAGTCGCAACCTTTCCCTCCAAGGAATTGACGAATAAGCACATGCAAGTATCATTTTCATTGGCTCCTATGTTGTGACAAGCATTAGAAAATTCCACCAGGTGTTCATTTGTAGTGACAATGTTATTTCCCAAAAACCTAGGGAGATTTTCTTTGAATTTAGGAAGTGGATGAGTAGCAGGTGCTAGGTTAAGAGGAGAGGACACATTCCACAGTGTGCTTGTGGCATCTTCTTCAAACTAAAAAATCAAATACTTTTTAATGACTTTGGTGGGGTTTGTGGTAGATTGTATAGGGATATGGTGGCTATATAAGCTACCAATCACCTCATTAGTTAAGTTAATTAAAAAATCAACCAACGTTTTAGTTAGGGGGGGAAGTAATAATCATAATAAGGGTTATAAATGAATAATAACTAGTAGGTGGTACCCCTTGTGACTCCCTATAGTTCTTAACAATCATAACATAACTAGTTAATTAAACAAAACACCCCTCCTTGTGACTCCCATCATTACATTCATATTTGACAATTTATCTCATTCATATTTGAAATTATTTTTAAAAATATGTTACTCATATATCCAAAGAAAACATGTTGTCCAAAAAAACTTCTGAAGTCAACTATTATCTATAATAAATAAAATGAAACTCAAAAACCATATTTTCCACTCTTATATGCAATCCTTCCTTCATTGTTGTTGTCAGCCTTTGATTTCTCTGAGTTTTCCTTTGGCTGCGCTGATCCGTTAGGCGTAATCTTGTTGGATCACTGAGAGGGGGGGTGAATCAGTAATAGCGTAATTATAATCCTTTTTCTTCAAATGTTATATCAATGTAGAATTATTATCCAATAATGAGCAGCAAGAAATAAACAATCAAACACATACACAGTACACCAGTGTTTTACATGGAAACCCAAATTGGGAGAAAACCATGAAATTCTTTTTCTTATATGTCTTGAAGAATTACATTCATTGGAAGCACC